>PVIH01013624.1:14046-57669 GCA_004025045.1 Sigmodon hispidus | reverse complement strand
GGAAAAAAAAAAATTCAGAGGGAAAGATGAACACAAAGAAAATATAGGTGTAGCAATCTTATTTGTATGTCTACCCTTGATAAGCCATGCTTATCATTCTTATCCTCTATATAGTTATTGTTAACTCTTCCACATTTTAAATTCTTTTTACTGTGTTTTTTTTTAATAAATACAAAATAAAGGAAAAAAAAAAAAGAATGTATAATTTAAAAAAGAGGGAAAAACCACACACACATAATGTTAAAATTAATAACAGATTCTGTTTAGTTTTTATGCTTATCCATTAAAATCCACAGTCCTTTAATTCCTGGCACATTTTTCACTTTTTCTAAGTTATCATTTGTTTTTGTTTTATACTGTTTTTTATATTTATTATTTTGTGGTACTCTGCATAGAATGTAGTGCTTCTTGCATGGAAAACTGACGGCAGAGCTATGTACCCTGTTCCAGACATTTCTAGAAGCCTTTCCTACTCCAGTGTCCCTCAATGTGCACTCTGACTTTCTGTGGATAAACACTGAGCATACTTTATTAATACTTACACCTTAACACAGACTTGAATCTAAAATCTTGGTCTAAATCTATCTTCTATTTCCTATCATGCACACTAGGGCTTCTTTCTGCCATACATCGTGTGAAAGAAAAAAATATCATCTAAAAAGCAAAAGCACATTCATTTCACTTTTTCCTAAAAAAAAAAAAAAACTATTTTCAAAATTCACTTAGTTAAAGACCCTTCTGCATAACCTAGATTTCCTCAATTCTTAAATAAGTCAAGTTTGCAGTCTGAGAAAAGACTTAAAGAGAACTAAAACTAAAGGAGATAATAATTTGTTGGATTTACTCAAATAAAAGCTTTAACCCCTATCTCTGAAGGAGGATTAGAGTCTCTACCATTAAAACTAAAGAAATGATTTCTATCTTTTAGATTTTCTCATTCCTCTGAATAGCTGGTTATTGCCACATCTGAACATTTATTCTAAAGACTTAATGTTGGGTATAGTGAATCACTCTATAAAATTACATTCAAAAACTTCAAATCACAGATGAAACCATATAGGACACAGAAACAAGGAAGAGAAACACAATTTCAGGGGAAATATGAGACTATAATTGCTTGAGCACTTTCTATGAGTGCTTTCTTATTTCATCTCATGTTGGTTATACAAAATGAGAATCAGTCTCCTTTCCTGATGCATGAGAGAACTGCAATATAAAATTGTCAAATACATTTCCTTAAATCACACACTTATAAAGCTATTGAGTTAGGTTAAAATATTATTTCTCTAAAGTATCTTATTTCTGTTATTTAAATATCATATACATGTAAGTATTTCATTATGACTTAATATTTTGTTTAAATTAGCAATATAGAGACCCATTCATGTATTTTATTACATAAATTATTATAGTAAAAATTTCTCAAGGAGTTATAACTCAGAAATATCCAGCACCATGCTCATTGCTTCTTATGTGATATTCAGTCTATATATTGACTGTAATTAATATGCCATTATATTATATTAAATGCTAAACTTATGAAAATCTGTCAGTTCTTTCTTATTAATATAAAAAAGAATCAAATAATTTAAAGAAAGAAAAGTTCTAAGTCAAATGAAGTAAAATTTTAAAAGGAATGACTTGAAAAGAAAATGAAGCAAGAATAAAAGGGAGGCATACAGCAAAGCTTCATTCTACCTGGTTTGTTAAGATCACCTGTGAAAAGTATTTCTCTAGCACTCATTGGGCCCTACATTTGATTCCAGAAATCTCTCTCTCTCTCTCTCTCTCTCTCTCTCTCTCTCTCTCTCTCTCTTTCTCTCTCTCTCTCTCTCTCTCACACACACACACACACACACAAACATAACCATAACACAGACATATGCTCATTCTTTGTCTCATGCATACTTCAATATAAACATATACTCTTATTCTTAAATCACTCTAAGTATTTTGCAAAATTAAATATATAAATGTCCAAAAATTATATTCTTTCAATTAGTTTAAAATAAACTGCTTAAAGGAAAATTATGAAATTATTAACTATATATGATTAAATATAGAAAAGATAAATATCAATGTTTTCTTATTTGTATTCTCCATCATGTTGCTCTTCCTGATATTGTCATAAAGAAGTTGTTTTGTTAAACTTCAAGAGGAGATTATGAACTTAGCTTCTGTACAATATGAAATATAGACCACTATAAGCCTTTTTCTACTGTTAGTATTTATATATATACATGTATATATATATATATATTTGATTACTTGATAAAGACAAACTATTCAAAACTGTGGCTGAAATATGCTTATACATATGCAAATCAAACTTAACACAAAGTTTTAAAGACATAATAATAAGTATTGAAAGAAAACATTCTTAGGCTCTGTAAATCTGACATGATGAGGCAAATATGTGACATGAGAAAAAATACAAGAGAACTGAGGGAGCTTGTTTTATTTATTGGGAAATACAATAAAAAAATCTGTAAAATGGAAGTCTACACTCTCTCCCAGGATTCCCATAATTAGAAACTGTCTAAGAGTTTCCACTTTTTTAATCCTTCCTCTTACAGTTCTGGCAGTTTTAGCTTTGCATTCTCTGAAGACCACCTGCCAAATATGTCTCTATGTTTTTAAGTTAGGCATGGGGGAAGTGAAGGTCAGCATCCCATGAGTATTGGTAAACATTCTCAACCTTCTAAAGAATGATAGTCTCTGTCTGCACTAACCAGTGCAATCCCAACTACATTTCAATGCATATATCTCTGAAATAGTAATAAACTTCAGAGTTTCTGATGTCAAAAAAGTAATATTTCCACCATACCATATGCCCTATACTTGATGGGGACAAGAATCTCCCTTGACATTTTGCTGTTCATATAAGAAAAGAACCTTAAATGCATTTAACTATAATGACTCTGGTTGATTGTCATGATCACCAAAAGTCTATCTGTGTCATTTTGCTGCTCTGTTTAATTAATCTTTCTTTTTAACATGTCTGTAGTAGAACAGAGACTTCCTGAGGTTAATAACATCACGAATATAGACACAGCAAAAAGAGAGCAAATATTTAGAAACAGGTGCACAAATCTTTTCTACTTTCTTAGCCATCATTTTTATACGAAATAACATGCTTGAAAATTAAAATAACAAGATGCACAGGAGGCAATGTGACGAGAACCCATATAGTGTTGAAAAGCACAGATTCTGGTGTCATATCAACCTCTGTTTCAAATCTGTGTATGTTAATTGTAAGTTGTGTGACTTTTTTTATCAGAAGTAGCTTTGCTTTTCACATGCTATAAACTGATCAGTTTCTCCTTCCTTTGCTCTTCAGAGTTCTTCCACACTTCCTGCTCAATCTGAGACATCCTCTTTTTTGTTCCCAATTAGAAAACATTGAGGCTTCTAAGGGATAATAATAATGTAATATATAGTATAATAAAATAAAACAAAAATTAACACACATAGGAATAGAACAAAACAAACAAAAGGTAAAGAGCCAAAGAAAAGACGTAACTCATACACAAATGCAAAGAGCTAGATATATACACATACAGAAAAAAAAACCCACTAAACTAGAAGCCATAATATAAATGGGAAGGGAGGGGGAACAAGTGGATACATGGAAAAAAAACTTTTTTAGTAAAAAAAAATAGTAAAAGACTGATCAAGATGTTATGAGATGAGGAACCTCCACAGATACCTTTAAGTTAGTATACTGTTGGACATTGACTGCTGGGCATTCAGCCAATACTTGAGTGTTTGTTTTTCCAATAAAAATCCTTTGGAGAAAACTAAGTTTTCACTTTTGACTATCAATTGGAGATTGCTTCTGGGTTAGGAATGAAGGTCTGTGTTTTCTTCTTTCAGCTATAGGAACCTATCCAGTGAGGATCCTGTGCCCATTTCCTTAAGGTCTCTGAGTACATATGAGCTTCGATCATGTTGATTTAGAGAAACTTATTTTCTTGATATTCTTCTCCCCTTCTGGCTGTCACACTTTTCTGCCTCCTTTGCTGCAGGATTCCCTGATCCCTGAGGAAAGGGATTTGATGAAAACATCCAATTTAGGTTTGAATGTTCCAAGGTCTCTCATTCTCTTCATTCTCTGTAAATTGTTTGGTTGTTGGTCTCCACATTTGTTCCCATCAGCAAGAGGAAGTTTCTGGGATGACGACTGAGGCAGGCACCAATTTATATGAGTATTGCAGAATATATTGGGGTCATTTAACTTATTTTTTTTTTAGAATAGGAAATTTGATTTGGACCTAGGTCCCTGGGATATTGAGTCTCAGGTTCTTGACTACTTAGTCAGTGCTGGCTATAGGTTTCATCTTGTGGAGTGGGTCTTAAGTAAAATAAGCTATTGATTAGTTACATTCATAGAACTTTGTCTATTCTACTAGCATAATAACTTTAAGTCAAGGAACCATGGTAGATCAAAGAGTTTGTGGCTAGATTGTTCTTTATATTTGCCCTTTGGTAGCATGAAGAGTGTATCCCTGTATCAAAGACACTAGTAAGTAGGAACCAGATCAGTTGTATATTGTCTTCAATATCAATAATCATAGATGTTGTTCTCCACAATGGGGCCTTGCTGTCAGTTTATGGAGAACAATCTACAGTCTTTGCATCAGTCTGAGTCGTTTGGGAGTTCCCTTGGGACCTCTTTGGTCAATAATCAATTGGCCAACAATCAAGATGTAACCTAACCCTGGTTTTTGCAAGCTTTATTTAGTCATAAGAACTGGCCAATTGGTATTCTGTCTCATCCTATTAATACTTGATTTAATTTAGATAATCATCATATATGTATATATTTTAGGAAGATTTACTGTATTAGGTTTCCTTCCATACTACTCATCAAATGGCCCTTAATTTCCTCTTCTCCACTTGATCCCTCTGTTCTGTTCACCTTGTATCAGCCCATATCTATCTATTATATTTTCTGTTCCTGTGGGTGTATCTTCAACTACTCCTACATCCCTTACTCTATACCCAACCTGGGAGGTTCTCCAGATTGTAGCATAGATATTATAGATTTAACAGCTAACACGTACAACTGAATCTTTCTTTCACCTGAGTTTCTTTGCTTTTCTCTTATTTCTATTATTCTTAGATTTAGTCTTTTCATGGTGTTGCAGATATTCTGAAAGTTTTGTGCTAGGATTTTATTTTCTGTTTCAACTTAGCATTTTTTGACCAAGGTATCAATTTTTTCTTTTGTGTTCTAAGTATCTGAGATTGTAGTGGTGTAATAAAACACTAATTCATCAGAAGACAGAGAGGAAGCTTGGGTGGGGCTACTGGACTAAGAAAACTCTGGGAAGACAAAGAGAAAAGATAGATTCCAGGAAATGCAGAGGAAAAAAACATGAAAATGCTGATCTGAGAAAAGTTATCAAGCCAAGTGGATAAACAAGGTAAGAATGATGGGTTGATTTAAGAGTAAGAGTTAGCAAGTAATAAGCCTGAGCCATAGGCTAAACAGCTTGTAATTAATTTAAGCCTCTCTATAATGATTTGGAACTGTGGTTCCAGACATTGGGACTAGGCAGGGCCAAAAATTCATACTAAAGTCATACTTACTTGTTTGAAGATGTGATTAGGATAACAGAACGAGTGGGAAAGGAAACTAAAAGAGAAGATCTTATTTTCAACTGGAATGGGGCACAGAGGAGGAGGAGGAGGTCATAGCAAATAGTCTGCTATAAAGTTATAGGGATATAACTATGAAACTGGATTTAGAAGAGAGGGAGGAGACATAAAGATCCACAGTTAGGTCACCTGCTTACCAGACCAGAATGGCTGCTGGGTTCTCAGGAAATATATGCTGGTGTTGGAGGCTGGGATAAAGGGATAAGTGGTGGAAAGAAAGTATGAGAAGATCTGTGTGATCCATTGGAGACAGGAGTGGGCATAGAGGGGCTGCTGAAGCATATGATCTGCTACAAAGCTCTTGATATGATTAGGGAAATGGATTTTCAACAAAAAAGGAAGAGGTTTAGTAACTATCTACCTACTTCTCAGGCTTGAGTGACCAGTGGGTTCTGAGGGAATTCTAACTGGAGTTGGAGGCTGGAATACTGAGGTAAGTTGAGGAAAGATTTATGTGAATCACTGGAATTGTGGCATGTTGGGGGAGGGGGAAGGATGTAATCAGAGTTTCTATCCAGGCCAGAAACTCGCAAATACCCAGCAGTTGCTTCCCAAATACTTGATTCAAAGTGTTAATCTTATAGTAACTACTGGGCTAATATCCCAAGCATATTGCTTTCTAGACCTTACGCTTAAATTACCCCATAATTCCTATCTGTGTTTAGCCATGTAGTTCTTTTTCCTCAGTGCAACATTATCATCTTGTTTCCTCTATGTCTTGCTGGTGTCCACCTTCTCTGCCTTCCCTCTTTCCAGAATTCTCCAAGTCTAGTTGCCCCACCTCTACTTCCTGCCTAGCTACTGACCAATCAGCATTTTATTAAACCAATACAAGTAACAAATCTTTACAGTGTACAAGGGCATTCATCACCCTACAAAATATGCTTTGCTATAGAGCAGAGGATGAGACTAAGGAATTAGATTGGGAGAAGAAGAGAGATCGATTAAAGTTTATCTATCTGTTTCATGGCAGGAGTAGCTAACAGGCTTGCTGTAAATGCTATCTCATGTTAAAAACTAGGATAATTTTGCTTTGTGATATTTAACTTGTCACTCAGCTTCTGTCTTAGCCCAGGTGTGTACTATCACAAATAGAAGGGATATAAGGACACATAAATGTGTGAGTGTTACACAAAAACTCTGTCAAAAAAAGAAAAAAAGATATACCTACTTCATACACTTATATCCTTTGAAGAAAGGTTCTTGAGCTTATCATGCAGTACATTATGGATACCAAGAAAAGAGAATTGGAATTTTAAAATGGTAAATAAGTAATCTGAACTCTCCTTTGTGATTCACTGGTGATGACTGAACTTCTTTTTGAATAGTACTTAAACAGTAGGTGTCAACATGTAGGCTATGACCCTGTGGTGATATATTACACATTTAATAAAACCTGAATATTGGGGAGACAGCACACAGTCAAATTCTAGGCAGACAGCTCAGGAATTTCTTGATTATTCAGTACAAGGACAAATAGCTGAGATTCAATAGCACACACTTTTAATCCCAGCACAGGCAAAGCCAGGAGCAGTGACCTATACCATTAATCCCATAACTCCAGAAATAGAACTTCCTCTGTTTCTGTGAGTTCAAGGCTAGCTACAAAATAGAGTAGTTCATATCTTTAATCCTAACCTGGATGGGATATAGCAGATGAGAAGGGTTTATAAGACCTCTTAGGAACCCAGCCGAAGCAGAAGCGACTGGCAGAAGTTATCAAGAGTAAGGCAAAGGAAGATGCAAGTCAGCTGGGTGATAATTGACTATGGTGCTTTGTCTCTCTGATATTTCAGCCTTTCCCCGATATTTGGCACAGAGTATCTTTCATACAATCCAAATTCATGCAACTAGATGACCCCTTTTGGGGAGTCAATGATCTTTTCACTGGTATCGCATATTAGATATGTTGCATATCAGATATTTGCATTATTATTCATAACAGTAGTAAAATTTGATATGAAGTAACAACAAAAATAATTTTGTGGTTGGGGGTTTACCACAACATGAGGAACTCTACCAAAGGGTCATAGCACTGCTAAAGGTGAGAACCACTGTTCTAAACACTGCTTTACCCTGACCTAGTCTGAAATGAGTTATGCCTTCTACATGTTTATTTAGTATGAGAAAATGTTGAGAAATATAAGTTCCACCAACTTTCTTTATTGCATAACAAATTCCTGTAGTAAAAATAAATTTGAAGCTCTGCATTTTTTGAATGGCTGCGTCATAGTATGTCAGAAGGTCCACCCAGGGCTCTTAGGAAAGATGGTGTGATATATATGTGACTAGCTATGTAAAATGTAATGGTTTGAAAACAAATGACCCCCAAAGAGAGTGGCACTTTTAGGTATGGACTTGTTGGAGCACATATGGTCTTATTAAAGGAAAACTGTCACATATATGAGGTGCCATATATGTTCCAGCCTAGTATCTTAGTATAAAACTTGTTGCCTGTGCAAGATGTAGAATTCTCAGCTATCTGTCCAGCACCACATCTGCTTGTACACCAACATAGTGCCAGCTACCATGCTTTCTACTCTGATGATAATGGATAATCTCTTGTAGTCTAAATAACTATTATACAGCATTCATATGTTTCTATGCTCATCCACAAACATTGAGTTAGGAAGAAGAAGTCAAGTCAGAGGACAGATTCAATTATATAGGAGTGCTTGCAATTGGAATTAGTGGCCTTATAAAAGGCTGAACACACTTCATACTTATTTCTGCCATGGTTAGAATAAACCAACAGTCATCTATGAACAATGCTCTACAAACTCACCAGATTCCAAATGCTCTAGCACCATGATTTTGGGGTTGACAACCTTTAGAAATACAAGAAATAAACCTGTAATTTATAAACTATGTGTCTTATGGTCTTTTATTTTAAGAGACCCCCTGGATAAAAATACCATCATGATTAGAATATATAATAAAGGATTTGTTTTTATCATTTTGCAGGGTTGAAGATTTAACCAAGGGCCTAGTACATGTCATAACAAACATCCCACCATTGAGCTATATCTCAGGTTCCTCACTAGGGATTGTTAAGTAAACTCTTGCTCCAGTGTGTCACTAAACCCTCTCAAAGCTTTTATATGGAGTAATAGAAGAATTATTAATCAGTCTTTCTAAACTGTGTAGCATGAGGCATAAATAAAATAAATCAATTACAATGATTATCTGTTTTGTTCTGAAAACTGTTTAAAGTCATGATCAATAGACAAAGGGATTTTGAATCAAGATGTATCTAAGCTTGCGTTGCTACCTGAGAAATACTTTTTAATGAAACTTTGCATCTGAAAGTGGTAAAGTATCTCTGTGACAAGTATGTATGGGGGAATATGGTAGGTATCAATATGGAACTATATTTCCAGCTACAATAAAGAACTGAGTTGAGCTTTTGAGATGATTTAGACCGGTCTTTATTGAACCTCTGAGTTTTAATTCTTTGAAGCTCCTCTAGGAAGACACATGAACTCGGGAGAACATGTTCAATAGACTCAGACAGTATTATGGAAAGACTGAACCTAACAGTGAGCCATCCTATGATAGTCAACACTCTTGGGAGCCATAGTGAAGCTGGCCAGGTCCCCACTCTGATACGCCAGAAAAGAAAAAAGTTATCAGCAACATTTTGTATTTTGCCTTGTCACAAGTAAATTCAATGATTTTTCTTTCCTTGAAGGAAAAGTAGTTGTGTTTCCATGGTTACTTCTCATTACAAGAGGCAACACAATGGAGAAATATTTTAACATTCTGAGGGGAAGAGGTTTCCAAACTAGAATTCTAGTTTGTGTCAAGCCATCAATCAACAATGAAGGCAAAATAGAGAAATTCTTATATTCTTGATTTTATTTGAAAAAAAAAATCCTATACACTGTAGGAATAAAATTTAGAAAGAAAATCTCTCAGACATGAAAGCAAAAAGAGAAACTTATATAATCAAGAAATCAACATCTCATAACATAAAATACGAAAAGGTAATCCTATTAAATTGTTGCGGCAAGGCTGATGAGAATAACCCAAAATTAACAGAGAACTATCTGTACTCCCCTTTGAAAATACAGAAAAAAAATGGAGAATCACCTTAAGTCTTTGGTCTATGGAGAGGAATCTCACCACTTTGTTATGTTTATGAAAGAGATAATTGGAGATTGTGGTGGTTTAGATTTGTTTATTGAATATTTGGTTTTTCAGAATATTTGGGGGAAAAGATTCAGAAGGGTACCATATTGCAAGTGGTGTGTCACTGGGGTGGGCATTAAGTTATCAAAATTCTGGGCCATGCCCAATTAGCTCTCTGGCATCATGCTTGTAGATTACAGGTGAGTTCTAAGCTACTATTGCAGCATCATGCCTTGCCTGCTTACTACTGTGCTTTACACCATAATAGTCAGTGTCTCTAATGCTCTGAAGCTATAATCCCAATTAAACTCTTGCTTCTATTAGCTGTCTAGACAACGCTGTCTTATCACAGAAATAGGAATGTAACTAAAACAAAGCAATTTTTAAGGGACACAAATAGTATCACAAATAAAAAAAAATGTGTCAGAATGGTCAACACTATGCAAGGCTTAGTTTTTTAATAGCTATTGCACAGGTACACCTATGTAAAACACATAGTATGTTACTATGTGTTTATAGGAAATGTGTATGTAAACATCTTATATAAAATAGATACCATTCTATATGTATATATAAATTGGAAGCTTAGGAGTTATTTTTATAGTACCACTTTGACTATCTAAGAGTAGCAAAATTCAAAAAGTAGAATTATAAAGAAAGAAGAACATATTTGTTTTTTTGAATTTTTAGAAGAATAGATTTGTATAGCTCATATTTAGATATCCTTTGGCCAGTTTCTAGTGAAACCAAAGGGGAAAAAAAGACAATAAGTGCTGCTTTTGCATGTGAGAACAGATGCACACCACCAGATGTCACACCAGAGTTTATTCAAGGGAGTTACCAAATGGATAAGAGGGAGAGAAGCAGAGGAGAAAAGAGAGACTTGCTTTCCACAAGGTGTCCCCTTTTAAGAGAGTGGGTGGGCACAGACTTATACAGCCATGCCTAGGGGTGTGTTCTGCTACATGCCAGGAATCCTTACAATAAGGAGGATGAGGAAGAGAAGAAAGAGAAAAAAAGAAAATTACAAAGACAATTATGAAAACAAGGATGGGGAGGAAAAAGAGGAGATCACCAATGTAAAAGAGGAGAGTGATCATAAGAAACAGGATGAGGATGTATAAGAAGAGGAAGCAGAGTACACATCTTATTTAGAAATTCCAGAAGGAATAGCCATACTAAATAACAATTCTTTCTAGAGAATGAGAATCCAGAGTGGAATGCATTAGAATTTATAGTTTATCAAGACATTTTATAATGAGAGGCATGTTAACTTTTATAAGAATACAATTTAACAAACAGTGAAAGAGAAGAAGCTATAGAGATTAAATCAGCAACTCCACCTTGCCTCAGAGGACACAGTGATGAGTTTTGATCTCAAACATTTTCAATGTGCTTTAAAAATAAGTCATTTTAAGGTACAGACTGCTTTGCAGATGACAGAGTATTTTATGTCCTATGAAAAGAACATATCACTCTTGTGTGGTTTTACATGACTTTGTCCTCACTGATGTTCTTCACTGTGCTGTGTCCTTCAGCCTGGCTGAGTGACAAACCCTTGCTCATTTCTCAAAAGAATACTAAAACTATATCCTACTGATGGAAGAATTAATTAAATACTCCCTTAGGCCTTCCATCACACATATGCTGTATCTTTGTCATAGTGCCTTTACCCTCTGGCACCATTAGTCACTGACCTGTTTGTCTTTCCTGATGGACTATGAGCCTACTCTCCAGTAAGGGGCATGTTTTATTCATGCCCATGACCTTGCTATCTGCCAACAAATTAGGCACCCAATAAGCTTCAAACCATATCTGCTTAATTAATTAGATAGATCACAGCTCAGGAAAGGTAGGGAAGGCAGGTATCATTATCATCCTCTGGCAGGTGAAGGTAGAGTCTTAGAGGACTGAGTATCTTGCATTATCATTGCAAAGTTAGCAGTTACCTCCTTGAAAAAATTCATTTTTTGTGCATATGCAATTCAAATTGGTAATTTACCATAAAGTGGATCATACCCTTTAGTAGGTGATAAACAATGATTCAATCAGGCAACAGAACTTACTCTCCCCTTTTGTTTCTTCTCAGCAGTTACATAGCATAGAGTCTCATTGCAGGGTTAGCCCTAAGGAGGCTTGAGGCATCTCACAGCTGGGGACTCTTGTTCTTACATTCCTACTCTTGGGTCACATAAGACTCCAAGCCTAGGACAAGATTTACCTACTTTTAGAGGCCCCAGGCTCCAAACTGGCAATGAATGATAATGTAATTCTCTGGTATCAAGATTTTCAGGGAGAGTGGAATCAAAAAGTTGTATTATAAAAAACTGCTAAATAAAAAAAAAAAAAAAACCCAGGTGTGACTATGTAGCACAACATGCTATACATTATGAGGTGGCAATAATAATTCTACACAGATGGCCTGGGTTTTGCATGTTCTCTCTGTAATTCTGTAAAGCTTATTTATAAAACACAGAGCTATAAATAAAGCTTCTAAAAGCAGGTGTGATTGCAGCTGCTCAAGGGCTGATACTCAGCAAATGTTAATGGAATGATTAGAGACTTAATACAAGTAGCAATAAAAAGATTTTCCCAAGCACCCACCTAACCCTTAAATACGGTACAATTTCCATGCCAAGTATTTCACACTAATTAATCCCACATGACTTCATCTTGATTTTCATGGGTATTACTTGGTCATGTCAATGATAAGAAAATTGTTGTCTAAACTGAACTTGCTTTTTAGTATTTCTGCTTTGTCTGCCACCCCAACAAGGTACAGAATCCTCAAGATTTTATTGATTTCCATATTCCCTCTCCCATATTAAAAACAAAAGACTTAGTACAGGTTCACATATATTTTAACCACAGGGAGTTCCCAGGACTATTTGAATCAAGTGAGGCATACTAATAAAACTCTAATGTACAGACCAATTAGCAAAAAATGCAGTGTTGTGTAACATGCAAGGTAAATTTCATTTAATGTTTCTGTCCCTACAATAAGCTGGATATTGATAGCTACTATATTAATAACTACAACTTGTAGTAGCAATTTATATACAGGTAGTTTAACAGATATGTTTTATAATTACTGTCTACAACTTACCTTGAAGTGCATAAATTTGGAACTAAGAAAGAACTCTGGATTATAATAGTAATATGGAAATATTCAGCCTATATAAGAAGTGTTAAACTATTATTGAGGAAACATGGAAAGAATTCCATGTTGTTGAACCCAAGTTATACAAATTTATTCACAATGAATCCACATTTCAAATGTTTTCTATTACTCCATGTTTTTACTATTCAATCTTTTAACTTTAATTAAAAAGTAATTAAGGTTTGTCATTTATTTTTTTATTTTCTACTCTTTAACTTAAAAATACATCTTAATATGTAATATATAGTATGACAATTGATGTATCTAATTAACTTTTTTACATATTTTATTTTAAATATACTTTTTATACCTCAGGAAGTTATTTTACTGTATTTATCTTTTCTCCTGAAAACACATAGCCATAGTTTTTAACATAATTAAATTTTTTGAAAAATTAACATTCTATTATCCTTGCCATATTACATGCTCCTTAGGAGGTATGTATATCATAAAAATCTTTGCCTCCAATAATATTGATATGTATTGAAACTAGCTCAACAAAATTAGTTAGACTGAAATGTTGAAACTTTTCAATGCAAAGTTAGAATTTATTTTCTAGACAGAATACAGCTACATGTTTGAAATGAATATTATGAAGTGAAGTTATTTCACCATTTTTTCTCCATTTAGAGTAAACCACCTAGTTGGAAGTTTCTGTCTCACTAACACCTTCCAAATACCCAGCAGCCACTTTCCAAATAAGTGATTCAGAAGCTTAATATCATAGTAAAAAATAGGTCAGTAACTTAAGCATACAATTTAGTTAGCTCTTACACTTAAATTAAACTTTAATTCTTATTTATGTTTAGTCACATGACTTGGTACCTTTTCTTAGTCCAGCATTCTCATCTTTTCTCATCTGCACCTGGCTGGCAACTGCATCTCTGCCTTTTCCCTTTCCAGAATTCTGATAGTCTGTTTACCCTGATTATACTTCCTACCTGGATACTAGCCATCCAGTGTTTTATCAAACCAATGTGAGTGAGAAATCTGCACAGTGTGTAAGAGAATTATCCCACAGCAAAGCATTTTTTAAGATTTTAATTAATAAAGAAATATACTATTCATTGTGTCAAAAGTTTCATTTTCATTTATTTTATATGAATAAATATTTTGGATCAAATCACTAACCCTTTATATATTTCTATTTATTTCTGACATAGATTTGTATATATGTAATTGCTATAAATTATAGAAGTATAATGTATAAAAATTATGTCCATGTCCCTATTAATCTTCTATTATTTCTATTTTTTTACCTTCTGAACCCCTGTCTACATTACAGTTAGTTGTTCAGTGCACTATTAAAAAAAAATCATTCCTTCCTCCAGCTACGATTGACATTCTTGAGCTTCTCAGAACCACATCAAGAACCACGGAAAGCCTACCAACCCATGGAAACTAAACATCACTCAACTGAACAAAATCTGGGTCAAGGAAGAAATCAAGAAGGAAATCAAAGACTTCCTAGAATTCCACGAAAAGGAAGTCACGACATACCTCAACTTATGGGATACAATAAAAGCAGTCTTTATTATTATTATTATGAATGAAGTCATATTTTCTATCCTTGTATATCCTTATTCAAGGTCCCTTCCCTATCCCACCACATCTGGTCATTCTCTCTTCTCCACATCTCTCCATTCCCTCCATGGGCAGGCGGTCCCAAGGTCCCAAGGTCCCAATATTGCTTAGTTTAGCCTCCACTCCAGGCAAATCCAGTTTTCTTCTCTCAATATCAAGATTGAGTCAGGTATTCCTCTAGTGGGAGTGGGATCCAAGGTTTCAGTCCAAGGTGCTCCCGACTCCACGCTGTTCAGTGTTTGTGATTTGCAGATTGGGCATGATTTGCATTTTTTTGTTTGTTTAGAGTCCACTAACGGGTGAGTACATCCCCTGCTTATCTTTCTGGGTTTTTGATACCTTGCTCAGGAGTATATTCTCCAAATCCATCCATTTGCCTGCAAATTTTAGGATATCATTTTTTCTTACTGCTGAGTATTACTCCATTGTGTAGATGTACCACAGTTTGTTAATCCATTCTTCAGTTGAGGGGCATCTAGGTTGTTTCCAGGTTCTTGCTATTATAAATAATGCTGCTATGAACATAGCTGAGCTAATGCCATTGGAGTGAGACTGTGCATTTTTAGGGTATACACCCAGAAGTGGTATTGCTAGGTCCTTGGGGAGAATGATTCTCAGTTTTCTGAGAAACCACCATACTGCACTCCAGAGTGGCTGAACAAGTTTACACTCCCACCAACAATGGAGGAGTGTTCCCTTTGCACCGCACCCTCTCCAGCATAGGCTGTCATCTGTGTATTTTATCTTAGCCAATCAGACAGGTGTCGATGGTTTTTTGATTTACATTTCTCTGATTGCTAAAGATGATGAGCACTTTTTCAAGTGACTTTCAGCCATTCATAATTCTTCTGCTGAGAATTCCCTTTTTAGTTCTGAACACCATTTTTTTTTGTTTGGATTATTCAAGGTTTTGGGCTCTAGATTCTTGAGTTCTTTATATAACTTAGAGTTAATCCCCTACCACTTGTAGGGTGGGTGAACATCTTTTCCCATTCTGTAGGTTGTCATTTAGTCCTAATGACTATGTCCTTGACTTTACAGAAGGTTCTCAGCTTCAGGAGATACCACTTATTGATTGTTGATCTTAGTGTCTGTGCCACTGGTGTTATATTTAGGAAGTGGTCACCTGTGCCATTTTGTAGAAGTGTATTTCCCACTTTCTTTTCTATCAAGTTCAAAGTGGCTGGGTTTATGTTGAGGTCTTTGATCCACTTGGATTTGAGTTTAGTGCAGGGTGATGGGGTTGGATCTATCTGCATTTTTCTACATACTACCATCCAACTATGCCAACACTATTTGTTAAAGATACTATCTTTTATCCATTGAATATTTTAGGCCTCTTTATTGGATCAGTCCTTCATAGGATTTTGGGTTAATATCTGGATCCTCCATTCTATTCCCTTGATGCACAAGTCTTTTTTTATGCCAGTACCAGGCTGTTTTTATTACTGTAGCTCTATAGTATAACTTGAAGTCATGGATGTTGATGGCTCCTGAGGTTCTTTTGTTGAGCAAAATTGTTTTGGCAACCTAGCTTTCCTATTATTTCAAATGAAATTGAGTATTGTTCTTTCATGGTTCAAAAAATACTATGTTGGGATTTTGATGGGAAGTGTGTTGAATTTGTAGATTGCTTTTGGTAGAATGCCATTTTTACTATGTTGATCCTACCTATCCAGGAACATGGGAGAGCTTTCCATTTTCTGATATCCTCTTCAATTTCTTTCTTCAGTGATTTAAAGTTTCTGTCTAATAAATCTGTTACCTTTTGGTTATATTTACTCCAAGGTATTTAATATTCTTTGCAGCTATTATAAAGGGTGATGTTTCCCTTATTTCTTTTTCAGCCCTTCTATCTTTAGTGTATAGGAGGGCTACTGATTTCTTTGAATTAATCTTGTATCCTGCTACATTGCTGAAGATGTTTATCAGCTGTAGAAATACCCTGGTAGAATTTTGTGGGTCACTTATGTATACATTCACAAATTGAGATAGTTTCACTTCTTCTTTGCCAATTTGTATCCCCTTAATCTTCTTTCATTCTCTTATTGCATTAGCTAAAACTTTGAGAACTATATTGAATAGTTAAGAGCAGAGAGGATATTCTCGTCTAGTTTCTGATTTTAGTGGGATTGCCTTGAATTTTTCCACATTAGTTTGATGCTTGCTGTCGGCTTCCTATAGATTGTGTTTATTATATTGAGATATTGTCCCTGTATTCCTGATCCCTCCAGAGCTTTTATCATAAAGGAGTGTTGAATTTTATTAAAGGCTTTTTCAGCATCTAAGGGTATGATCATGTGGTTTTTTTCCTTTAGGTTGTTTATAAAATGGGTAACATTTACGGTTTTTTGTATGTTAAACCAAACCTGCTTTCTGGGATGAAGCCTACTTGGTTGTAGTGGATGATATTTTTTATATATTGTTGTATACGGTTTGCCAAAATTTTGTTGAGAACATTAGCATCAATATTCATGAGGGAAATTGGTCTGTAATTCTCCTTCTTTGTTGTATCTTTGAGTGGCTTGGGTATTAGAATAATTGTGGCCTCATAAATGGAATTTGGCAATATTCCTTCAGTTTCTAATGTGTCAAATAGCTTGAGGAGTAATAGTAGTAATTATTCTTTGAATGTCTGGTAGAATTCTGCACTAAAGACATCTGAACCTGGCCTTTTTGATTCATTGATTCTTTGTATTATTTTTTGTTGTTGTTGTTGTTGTTTCAATTGTATTGATTTCGGCTCTAAGTTTGATTATTTCCTGCCATCTACTCCTTCTAGGTGAGTTTGCTTCTAATTTTTCTAAGGCTTTCAGCTGAGCGGTGAGTTCGCTAGTATGGGATTTCTCTAGGTTTCTTATATAGGCATCTAGCACTATAAATTTTCCTCTTGCAACTGCTTTTGTATCTCACATATTTGGGTACATTGTGGATTCATTTTCAGTAAATTCTAGGAAGACTTTGATTAATTTCTTAATTTCTTCCTTGACCCAGAGATGGTTCAGCTGAGTAATGTTTAGTTTCTATGAGTGGGTAGGCTTTCTTTGATTTTTGATGTTGTTGAACTCTAACTTTAGGCCCTGGTGGTCTGATATGTTACAAGGGATTATTTCCATTTTTTGCATCTGTTGATATTTGCTTTATGACCAATTATGTGGTCATTTTGGAGAAAATTCCATGAGGAGCTGAGAAATATCTATATTCCTTTGCATTTGGGTGGAAGCTTCTGTAGATATCTATTAAATCCACTTGCATCATAACCTCTTTTAGACTCCTTATTTCTCTGTTGAGTCTCTGTCTGCTTGACCTATCTAGTGGTATTGGATATCCAGTGGGGTATTGAAGTCTCCCACTATTAGGGTGTGAGAATTGCTTTGTGATTTGAGCTTACTAATTTTTCTTTTACATATGTAGGTGCCCTTATATTAGGAGCATAAACATTCAGGATTATAATCTCCTCTTGACCAATTTTGCCTGTGATGAATAAGTAATGACCGACTTGGTCCCTTTTAATTTCTTTTAGCTTAAAGTCAACTTTGTTACATATTAGGAATGCAACCACAACTTGTTTCTTACGACCATTTTACTGGAAAATCTTTTCCCAAACCTTTACTCTAAGCCTGTGTCTGGATTTGTGGTTGAGGTGTATTTCTTGTAGGCAACAGAAAGATGGCTTCTGTTGTTGTATCCATCTTGTTAGTGTGTGTCTTTATTATTTAGTTGAGTCCATTGATATTAACGGATATTTGTGACCAGTGATTGATATTTCCTGCTATTTTGATGGTAAGTTGTTTTTACTTCCTTTCTCTGGGATATTGTTCTGTGGGATTCTTGATTCCTTGTGGTTTCATGGGTGTATCTGAGGTCCTTAGGTTGGAGTTTTCCTTCTAATACTTTCTGTATTGCTGGATTAGTAGAAAGGTATTGTTTCAGTCTGACTTTGTCCTGAAATACCTTGTTTACTCCATCTATGGTGACTGATAATTTTGCAGGGTATAGTATTCTAGTTTGGCAGCCATGCTCTTTTAGTGTCTATATAACTTCTGACCAAGCCCTTCTAGCTTTCATTGTTTCCATTGAACAGTCAAGTGCTATTCTGATGGGTCTGCCTTTATAAGTAAGTTGTCCCTTTTCTTTTGCAGCTCTTAAAATTTTTTCTTTGTTCTGTATGTTTTGTGGCTTGATTATTATGTGGCATGCTATCTTTTCAGGGGGTCATATCTATTTGGTGTACTGGAAGCTTCTTGTATCTTTATAGGCATTTCCTTCAAATTAGGAAAGTTTTCTTCTATGACTTTATTGAAAACATCTCTGCCTTTGAGGTGGGATTCTTCTCCATCTTCTATTTCTATTATCCTCAAGTTAGGTCTTTTCATGGTGTCTCCGATTTTGTGAACATTTTGTGTTATGGCTTTTTTGGTTTTAGTATTTTCTTTGATTGATATATCTGTTTCTGCTACTGAGTCTTGCACTCCAGAGATTCTCTTTTCCATCTCTTGGTTTCTGTTGGCTATGCTTGTATCTTTAGTTTCATCTTTTCTTCTTCAGATTTTCTATTTCCATCTTTGCCTCATTTTGTTCCTTTTTATTGCTTCTATTTCAGTTTTTAGTTCCTGACATTTCTTTCATGTTTTGTTTTACCTTTTCTTTCAAAGATTTGTTCCTCTCTTCCATTTTTTTTCTTTTTTTTTGTATTTTCTTCTCTTTCTTTAAGGAGATTTTTCATATCTTCTTTGAGGACTTCAATGATCTTGATAAAGGTATTTTTGGTGTTGCTTCCTTCTGCTTCCTCTTCATTGCTCTCTTCAGGTCTGGTAGTTGTAGAGCCACCACTTTCTTCTGGAGTTATCTGGCTGTTCTTTATATTATTATATGTATTTTTGTACTGTCATCTGCCCGTGGCTTCAGTGGTTCAAGACTTGGTGGCTCCTGGACATTTGTGGCAAGAGGGCTTGTGTGTCTCCTATCGCATCTGAGCAAGGGATCTGCTCAATCTCTTACTCTACTCTGTGCAGGGGTCTGAATTTCATGTCCTCAGTCTTCTCTGCTGATGCAGTTGAGGGTGGGGTCACCATACAATGCCCCTTTTTTTAGGTGTAGCTGTAGGAGCCCCTCACAACCAAACTCTATTCCTGTCTGCTAAGGAGTGTGTGGAGACATGTACCACAGACAGAACCTGGCCCAGGAACACAACTTTCCTACTCAGGGATTCAGGTGCTGGGGCCTGCTGACCTCACCTCCCCTCTGGGTGGTATCTGAGTCTAGATTTCAAAGTCCCTTGTCTTCTCTGCTGATAAAGTTGTAGATGCAGTGTCCTTGCAAGTTCCCTTGTTTTAGTAGCAGCTGGAGGAGCCCCTCACATTCAAACTCTATTCTTGCTAAGGAGTACAGACAGAAAAAGCAGTCTTTAGGGGAAAATTCATAGCACTAGAAGCCTACATGAAAAGAATAGAGAAATCCAACACAAGAGAACTATCAGCACAGCTGAGGGCCCCAGAACAATCAAAAGCAAACTTACCAAAAAGAATAGATGGCAGGAAATAGTCAAACTTAGAGCTGAAATCTACACAATTGAATCAAAAAAAAAAAAAAAACAACAAAAAATACAATGAATCAATGAGTTGGTTTTTTGAGAAAGTTAACAAGATAGATAAACCCATATAGAGACTAATCGAAAAGCAGAGATAGAGTATCCTAATCAAAAAATCAGATATGAAAAGGGGGACATAACAACAGACTCCCAGGAAATCCAGATAATTATCTCGTCATACTTTGAAAATCTATACTCCACAAAAATGGATTATCTAGAAAAAATGGACAGCTTTCTAGACAGGTATCATTTACCAAAATTAATTCAAGGCCAGATTAAAGACCTAAATAGTCCTATAACACCAAAAGAAATTGAGGCTGTCATTAAAAGTTTCCCAAATAATAAAGCACAGGCATAGATGGTTTCAGTGTAGACATCTACCGGACATTCAAAGCAGAGCTAATACTAATACTCCTCAAACAGTTCCATACAGTAGAAACTGAAGGAACATTGCCAAACTCTTTTTATGAGACCACAATAACCTTGATACCCAAGCCACTCAAAGACACAACAAAGAAATACTATCACAGACCGATTTATCTCAGGAAAATTGATGCAAAAATTCTCAATAAAATTTTGGCAAACCTTATATATAAACAATATATAAAAAATATCACCCACCACGATCAAGTAGGCTTCAACCCAGAAATGCAGGGATGATTCAACATAAGAAAAATTGTATATGTCATCCATCATATAAACAAATTGAAGGAAAGAAGGACATGATAATTTTCTTAGATGCTAAAAATGTCTTTGACAAATCCAACATGCCTTCATGATACGTATCCTGGAGAAAGCAGGATTACAGGGAAAATACCTAAATATAGTAACGGTGATTTACAAGAAGCCAACGGCCAACATTAAACTAAATGGAAAAAAATACTCAAAGCAATCCCACTAAAATTAGGAACTAGATAAGTATGTCTCCTCTCCCCTTATCTACTCAACATATTTCTCGAAGTTCTAGCTAAAGCAATAAGAGTACGAAAGGAGATTAAGTGGATACGAATTGGAAAGGAAGAGGTCAAATTATCTATATTGGTAGATGAAATGTTTATATACATAAGTGATCTACAAAATTCTACCAGGGAAATTCTACAGCTGATAAAAACCTTCAGCAATGTAGCACGATACAGGATTAACTCAAAGAAATCAGTAGCCTTCCTATACACTAAAGTTAAAAGGGCTGAAAAAGAAATAAGAAAAACATCACCCTTTATAATAGCTCCAAGTAGCATTAAATACCTTGGAGTAACCATAACCAAAGAAGTAACAGATCTATTTGACAAAAAATTTAAGTCACTGAATAAAGAAATTGAAGAGGATATTAGAAAATAGAAAGATATCCCATGTTCCTGGATAGATAGGATCAACACAGTAAAAAATGGCAGTTCAACCAAAAGCAATCTACAGATTCAACACACTTCCCATCAAAATCCCAACACATTTTTTTACAAACCTTGAAAGAACAATACTCAATATTTTTTGGAATAGTGTGAAAACCCGATTACCAAAACAATTTTTCCCAACAAAAGAACCTCAGAAAGCATCACTGTCCCTGACTTCAGATTATAGTACTGAGCCACAGTACCAAAAACAGCTTGGTACTTGCATAAAAACAGACTTGTGGATCAATGGAATTCAATTGAAGATCCAGAAAATAACCCCCACACCTATGAACACTTGATCTTTGACAAAGAGGCCAACTATATTGAATGGAAAAAGGAAAGTGTCTTCAACAAATGGTGTTGGCAGAACTGGATGGCAGTGTGTAGAAAAGTGAAAATAGATCCAAACCTATCACCTTGCACAAAACGTAAATCTAAGTGGATCAAACACCTCAACATAAACCCAGCTACACTGATCTTGTAAGAAAAAAAAAGTGCAAAATACCCTCTAATGTATTGACACTGATGACCACTTCCTGTATATAACAACAGTAGTAAGACACTAAAAACAAAAATCAATAAGTGGAACCTCCTGAAACTGAGAAGCATCTGTAAAGCCAAAAATACAGTCAATAAGACAAATCAACAGTCTACAGAATGGGAAAAGATTTTTATCAATCTTATAAATGTCAGAGGACTGATCTCTAAAATATATAGAGAACTCAAGAAACTAGAGCCCAAAACTTTGAATAACCCAATCAAAAATGGGGTTCAGAACTAAAAAGGGAATTCTCAGCACAAAAATTAAAAATAGCTGAAAGGCAAATGAAAAAGTGTTCAACATCTTTAGCCATCAGAGAAATGCAAATCAAAGCAACTTTGAGATACCACCTTACACCTGTAAGAATGGCTAAGAGTAAAAACACAGATGACATCCTATGCTTGAGAAGTGGCAGAGCAAGGGGAACACTCCTCCATTGTTGGTGGGAGTATAAGCTTTTCAAGTCACTCTGGAATGCAGTATGGCAGTTTCTCAGAAAACTGGGATCAATCTCCCCAATGACCCAGCAATACTACTCTTAGGCATATACCCTAAAAATGCACATTCACACCCCAAAAGCATTAGCACAACTTTGTTCATAGCAGCATTATTAGTAATAGCAAGAACCTGGATAAAACCTAGATGCCCCACCACTGATGAGTTGATTAACAAACTGTGGTACATCTATACAATGGAATACTACTCACCAGTAAGAATAAATGATATATTAAAATTTGCATGCAAATGAATGGATATGGAGAATATCCTCCTGAGCTAGGTATCACAAACCCAGAAAGATAAGCAGGGGATGTACTCAGTCATTAGTGCACTCTAAGTAAAAAGCAAAGTATATCCAAGCTGCAAACCACAACCACTGAACAGCTTGGGATTTGAAACAACTTAGACTGGCACCTTGGAGGCCATTCCCTCCAGAGGAACACGTGCCCCACTATTGATATTGGGGTGAGGAACATGGACTTGCCTGGAGTTTATTCTTAACTAAGCCACCTTGGGACCTATGAACCCCTTGCCCTTACTGGGGAACAGATAAGGAGATGTGGAGAAGAGGGAGTGACTGGCAGGGGTGGGCGATGAGAGCAAGTTTGACTAAGGGGATACATGGATAAAAAATGAGACTTTATCCATCATAAAAAAGGAATAAAAATGATGACTTTCATAGATAAGTTTGAAATAAAGTAAAAATGTTTTCAGTTCCAATTTAAAAATAAATAAAAAGTATTATTCCCTTAATATAATCATTTACTTGTAAATAATTTCTACTTTAAATAAGACATCTGTCTATCAAGTAGATACTCCTGACATAGTCATTCTCATGAATGATTTTTTTTATTGGAAGGAATAATCAAATAAAGCAGCCAGATACCAAAGTTTCTACTGAAGTGCCTGGAGATTTTTATTATTTCAATGGTTATAAGAAATTCTTGGTCTTAAAATAAATAAGGACTGTGGTAGAAATGGTAGGTTCTCTGGAGAGTTTAGAAAAGAGATGGAGAGAGAAAGTAATGTAATATATTTTTAAATTTAAATTGCCTTAAAATTGAGTAATAGGTATCAGTCAATATAATAATAAGTGTAATAGCACGTCTATATCAGCTTTTGTTTGACAAAACATCTCTGTCTGTGTTGTATTTCACCTTTACATTTGGCTACTTCTCACATAAACAAAAAAATTAAATAAATACTACTGCAATATATGTTTAAAGGAAAAGGAACTTAAATAAATTGAGGAACATCCATGGGTCTTCTTAAATCATAATCACATAGCAACACAATGTCTTTCACAAAGTACCTTTTGCCTCTCTGTTTTCTCATTGAGAAATAGGAGAAAATAGCATTATATGAATGAAGCATGTTTTATGTAAGATATATCAAAGATTCTTTTAGTAGTGGGATTTCCCTTCTCACCGCCTTAATATTAATTTAAAGCTTGTGATTGTCTTTTAAGGATTATGCAATTTTCATTTGACTATATCCCCTGTTCTACAAAATAATAATTTTCTATATAGTTAATTTCAATATTAATTATATGGGTGGCTCTAAAACCTGCACCAAAACAATTCAATAGGTAAATAAACATAAAACTTATAAAAATTAATAGGATTTGACAAGGAACAGGAATATCTCCTCTAAATTCCAGACCCCCCCCAAAAAAATGCTTTTTTCTTACTACATCAAAAGTCCCTTGCTCACCTTATTTCAAAGAATAATAACATGAAATCCATCATTTATTAAAAACTTTTGTAGTGGGATTATGGTACGTTGTAAACATTTTTCCCTCCTACTGGTTTAATAAAAATCTGATTGGCCAGGGGCAGACAGGAAGTGTAGGTGGGGCTACCAGACTAAGAAAACTTTGAGAACATCTCAGAGTAGAGCATAGATGTCTCAGAGATGCCAGAAAATGCAGAGGAAAGAAATTGGAATGCTTCTGAGAAAAGGTATTAAGATATATTCTTGCTGAACAAGAATCAGGGGTTGAGTTAAGATAAAGGAGTTAGAAAGTTATATGACTGGACCTAGGGTTAAGGTTAGGGCTAGGGTTAGCTTGTGTGTGATTATTTGAGACTAAGCAGAGCTGAGGCTGGGTCCAGACCTCTGGGTTAGACCAGAAAGTCCAGCCCAGAAACTAATTACAAAATACTTTCATTTTATAGGGAATTATTTTATGTTTTAAAATTATATTTTTCTTTTCTTTTTGGGATAATATTATGATTACATCATTTCCAATTTCCCATTACACCATCCAAACCCACACATATACTTCCTTTCACTCTCTTTTAAATTCACAGCCTCTTATTTTCTTTTTAAAATTACCGCCTCTTTTTTCTTTTATGTTATTATATACATATATATATTTTCCTAAATTTAACTGCTCAATTGGTTTAATGTTACTTGTTTGCATGTTTTCAGAGCTGACCATGTGGTATTAGCTAAGCAATTGGTGAGCTCTCTGCTAGGAAAGACCTATATTCCCACTCTCAGCTTTTCTTCCCTGCCTGTTGTTCATTGTATAGGCTTCAGGAGTCTAGATTTTCCCCTTTTACTTTGTCATATCTATTTTTGTCCTTGTTCACTGCAAGTTTAGGCAGCCATGGTGGTGTAAGGATGTAGCTTCTGTCATTTCTAGGAAGCAAGATCTCAAAGCAAATCCACAATCTTCTGGTTCTTACAAATTTTCTTCTCCCTCTTTGTCAGTGTTCTGTAAGCCTAAGTTGCAGGGGTGTTTGGTAAATGTACCTACTGGGACTGGCCTCCACAACTCTGCATATTGTCTGATTGTGGTTTTCTGCAATGGTCTATGTCTGTTGCAAAAATAAGTTTCTTTGATGAGGGGTGATACCTACACATGTCTCTTGGTATAAGGGCAAACATTTAGAGTGTACTAAGGAATTATGCTGATTTAGAAAAGTGGCCGTTTTATCTTTAGAACTTTATGTACTCTATCTTACTAAATTTTTACAATTTATCAATGAAGCTCAATGCTATTATTATAATTTTGCAAACAATATCATTACAGCTTAAACATTAGCATGTGGATTAAAACTTAAATACTAGTGTTTTAGATCCCAGCATATAGATGCTTTCTCAACATTGTATATAGTTCCAAAAATAACAATGGTAAAAAAAATAATGAGTAATAAGAAGAACAGAAAGCAATTTTATGCACTAGGGATAAATTCTGTTACCACTGCCAGAGGCCCACAAAACTGGCCAAGCCACACAACTGACATCCACATTCACAGGGTCAGTCCCATGCAGTGTCTCCAGGTATTAGTTCAGAGTCAGTGAGCTCCCAGTAGCTCAGCTCAGCTGTCTCTGTGGGTTCCTTTATCATGATCCTGACCCTTTTGCTCATATAATTTCTCTTTTCTCTCCTCCAGTGAACTAGGAGCTCCACCCAGTGCTTAGCTTTTTATCTACTTTTCTCAGCCTTGATACTGGGGGAAGGGGCTTGGTCCTGCCTCCACTTGATATGCCAAACTGCATTGACTCTGCCTGGAAGTTCTTACCTCTCTGGTGAGTGACTAGGGGTGGGGTGGAATAAAGCTGAGGCATGACTGGAAAGAGGGGAAAGAGGGAGAAGAGTCACTGGAATGTAAACAATAACTTTTAAATTAAAAAAATAAAAATAGAAATTAGTCACATATAACAAAAAATAAAAATAAACAAAACTATTATTGGCATCATTTTAATGTTAAATGCATATTATATGCCAAATAATTCTGTAAATTAATGATATCTACAGATATAGGTACTTAGTGGCCATGTGACTATGGATAGCTTGATCACATTTCTCTGACTTTGCCCTCCTTTTTCTGTATCTATGCTTCGGTTTTTCACCTGCTTCTAAGATGTCTTGTCATAGACCAAAACAGTCCCTTTATTAACCAATGATATTCACATCATACAGAAAGACATTCCACATTATTAACTGAATAACATAATTTTAACTTTAGGCTTCAAAACTTAAATATTATAAGATACTGGGGTAAAGAGTTAGTATCTCCATCAAAGAATTACCCACCCTTTAGAAAAGAAGCCACTCCTTCATTAAGGGGAAACATATAACAGAATGACATGGTTATTGATATAAGCATGGAATGTCATAAATTATGCTTTTAATCATAAGAAGTATTTTAAAAATGTAATTGCTAATTATACTGACAAATTATACTATCCATAAGCATTCACTACTTAATTTACGATAATCTTTATAGTTGACATGTATTATTTTCTATTTGTATTTTCTCTTCTGGAAAATTAACATTTGTTTCCTCTATTATAAATATTATTTTTCTGTGTTTTATATACTAAGAACTTTCCTAAAAGCTATAATCAAAATTAATACAATTAACAGTCATACAATTTCTAACCTCTATTTTATTTTGACTAATTTATGCTTTTAAGCATGTGCATTATCCTAACTATGTGTTTAAAAAAAGAATAAACCATATTTCCTCTCTCTATTATTTTGCTTGATGCCAGTGCATTATTTAAGTAGAAAATTTTACTTTATGAATAATAGCACATAATAATTTGGGGAAATATATAATATTTGGACATTTTCATACACTTAAAATTACCACTGGATATAATATTATCTGATGGAATCTGGAGAGTCAGAAATTCTGAAAGTTAAGACACTAAGGAAATGAATGTATGCCCTAACTGAACTTGAATAACAAATATTACAGATGTTGGAGATAAGTCATATACACACATAAGCAAATACAAGAATATTTTTTTCTCATGTATTTCTCTTGCTACTTTGCTACTGTGTTAATGTGGCTCATTGCTGCCCAAATCAGATTATTCTCCATGATTACTGTTAGGAAGTCAATTTACTTCTATTTTTTTTATCATGAATCATAGTGTAATTAACATCTTTGTATATAATCTGTCCATTTCTCAAGCAGTATAGTGTTTTCATTAGACACACATAGCACAGTGTTTTGAGTCAAGGAGCAAAGGATACTTAAAAGTCTAATTGCACATTGCAAGGTTTGTGCAGTAGCAATTCTTCTGGCTACAACTAGATGAGCTTGCAATCCCAGTAGCACAGACATGTACACACAGTCAACTCTTACCAATGTTTAAGTGGAAATTATAGAGATGTTTGCCTCTTTGGTTATAGTTCAAGGTAAAGAAAAGTAAATTGTGGCTTATGAGTTATTGATTAGAAGCAAGGTATCATTTGTCAAAGCAGTCACTAGTCTAAAATAACAGCAACCCCACAAATACATGTGCCTCCATCACAGATTTTCTGCTTATGTTCTGTTATGGAAACACAAAGCCATATTGATTGCATTCTGGAATTAAAGCTCAGCTCGATGGTTGCAAACACACCATTGCCTTTAATACATTTATTTTTGAGAGTTGTTTAACTAACAGCTGAGAAAAATCAATGTGTGGGGCCTAGCTAGACTGACCTTTAACAAACAAAATAACCTTCTGTTCCTCCCCTCATTCCTCATGTAATTTTAGTCTTTCTTTTTGTCTTATGACTTCACAGCACTTAAAATATTCCACAAAAACAAATCTGTGTTAAATACCCTCAGAGAAAGGCAACTTAATGAAAACACATACAAAGAGAACATTTAAACAAGGTACAATAAGTGGTTGAGTCACAGATCTCTGTGAGACATTAGCTGATTCATTTCACTATAACTTGATCTTACTATGCTTTGGCTGAAAGTTTCTAGGTATGTTTGATAAAATGAAAATGGTACCTCAAAAACTAATGCCAAATATCACATTAAAAGAATTTGAGGCAACATTAAAAACCTGAGAGAGCTTATCCAATAAGTGAATACTATTTGAAGAAGAAACAGGCTGCTTCCTGGTGTGTAAACATGTATCTCTCATGAAGTGCATGTATTGATATTCCGAAACATTTTAAACTTAAAGCTTCACTATCTGAGTCTCCCAAGTTGGCTGAGAGGTATGTAGAGTGAGAGACATCTATAGATCCATGCCTTGTAATTTTAATAGTAATGGGTCACAAAGATGGCCCTGTGGGGAGGTTGCTTAGCTACTAAGCCTGACCATGAGTCTGATCCCCAGGACCCATATGGAAAAAAGAAACTAATCCCCACAAGTTTTCTGCTAAATTTCACTCATATGCCTTGGCACACGTTAGGAATAAATACTAGTTTTATTTAGTCTGAGGCCCTCAGCCCGTGGAATTGCACTGCCCACATTTGGGAGTAGGTTTTAAATCTTCCCATCCATCTCAGTTTACGTTCTTGGTAATGACTATCATAGACAATCCAGAAGACTCCTTTTCTGGACAATGTTAAACCCAGTCAAATAGACAATGAAGATTAGCAATCACTAGAGTTATTAAGGGGAAAATTTTGAGGGGATTGGTTGTTTCACAAATGCAGTTGTGAGGGCTGCCTTGCCATTTTCATTATAAGAAGACAGAATGAAAAGACATCATCTATGTGCTAGAAAGCAGGTCTTCACCAGTCAATGAATATATTATTGATCTTGGGTTTCCACACCCACAAAACTGTAGTCAGGAAGACATTATTCTTTGTAAGGTATCCAATTTCAGTAGCCTCCATGAACTCACAGGGGTGGTCAGAGAAAATTATGAGAGGTTTTGTCAAAGATCTGCAGGAAAACAGTAGACAAGCTACATAGATTTTGCTGAAAGTTTCCCAGAAACCCCAAAGACACAACACTGAGTCAGATGTTGATGTAAGCTTGAAGCTGAAACGTTTTGTTATTGGTGTAGTAATTGGTAGGACAGCTTTTCAGGGCATGAAAAGGTGAAAGTGAAAAATCATGCAGTGCTTTGCCATTGTGAGTTGCATTTTATTTTTAGTAAAATGGACATTATTAAGGCTTTTTAGGAAGTATTGACTCATCAGAATACTATTCACAAATAAATGAAAAGGGTCAAATGTAGAACACTTCATCAGGAAAAAAAAAAGAATTTGAAACTCACAGGCAGCTTGAAGGATACTTTGCAATCTATGTTTCATATATCTTTATTTACCTTTAAGCAACTAGCATAAGGCATTTGTGACAACAACATCATTTTCAGACTTTTCTAAATAATTCCTGGCACTCAGCTGTTCTCTTTTGTATTTGTTCCTCTATCTTCTCTGAAGATTCATTGTCTATATAACATTCAAGAGTCAGCTCAGTATATGGTGAATATACAGTGGCACACATGTTTGAAATGTCATTATGGAGTTCATTATTTGTTTATTTAAAAATAATTTCAAAAGGAATAACTATGATTCTTGACAAAAATAAACAATAGGAGTCAGAGTTGACTCAATGAGCATAGATTCTTATTCTCAAAGCCTATCTCAGCTTTGTTATGACCACAGTTAGCTTTCTGTACAGTTTCCAGTACTATTTTTTTCCACATGCCTTAAACCAGAGATTTAGATCAATGAATTATTCTTACTCACTCCCCATCACAGATTTGGTTAAGCACTTAGATTCTGAGCAACATAATAGTGCTCATGAAACTCTCAAAAAATTAAAAAAATAGATTTTAGAAAGGTATCAAAACAGCATGATGAAACTGTAAGACTTACAAGTGTACTATGTGATTAAAGGTAGACTCATCTTTCTCTAAACTCATGTTTCTTCATCATTGACATGTAGATTAGACTTTCAGATCTGATGTTTAGATGACTGTTAACTAGTCTGTACATGCTCATTATTATCTTTCACATATACCACCATCTCCTATCTCAGGACTTTATAATTATGTAGAAGTTAGTATGAGTTTCAGGTAAAATAAACTTATGGTTACTCAGTGATATCCGTACAGGTAAATTTTGAACATTCTGTTCATGAACAAAAAGAAAAAGGAAAAATAAATGGAAAGAAGAGGAAACAGCACAAATACAAGAATTCTCAATCATGTCTTCTTTTCTGTAATTTATTTTATTTCTTGGTCACTGTCAAGCTGTCAACATAAGAGAAAAATAAATAAACTAGCATGCACTATGGGGATTGTCCTATAAACTTTAATGCAAGAAAGCCCTTTTGTAAACACCTTCATCTCTAGAATATAGAAAGAAGTCATACATTTGCCTTTGTCATATAGTGTCCTGGTTAATTTTCAGTGCCAGCATCACTAAGTTGAAGAACACATAAAAAGTGGGTAAAACATCATTTAATCATACAAGTTATTGTCAGTGCTTCGGTACACAGACATCCTACTTCTTCCACTTGACACTTTTGACACTTAATGAGAATAATTGTGTTTCCCTAGATTTGCCCACACTAGTATGTCTGCAAAAGATATGAGTGGAGACTAAGGGTCAAAACCTACCCTTAATGTGAACAAGAAAGGTGTATAGGCAGAATACTAGAGAAACAGATGAAAGAAAATTTTGGGTTATATCTTCCTGAGCCAAGATACGTTTCTTTATTTGATTCAGAATTTCCTGAGTGCACTTTCTTAGATGCTGGCCATCACCCAGACATCCTTTAGTACTTTGAGCCTGTGAAGCCTATAAGATGCTTCCCTGGCTTTTAGGACTTTCAATTTGGACAGCTCCACAAGGTCAACTTAAACAGTTAACCAGATCACAATAGTTATCAGGAGACTTCTGAGTTTTTATAATTGAGTGACCTTACTCATCTAATTCATCTATTTTTAACCTCCTTCTACATATAAATTAATTAACATAGTCATAGGTAGATAGATAAATACTAAAGAAACTCCTATTTTCTGTTGTAGTCTGTTTCGACATTTATTTTTTAAATGCAAAACTATCCCAAAGATTTAACTGCCTGAAAGTACTTCCTACTAGAGAGGTGTTTCAGACTTTGTGTTCTGAACAGGGCCAGAGGGAGTCTGTACAGAAATGAGATATGCAAATTGTTTTTGTTTTTGTTGTTTTCTTCATTGTTTTGAGAACTGATATCATCCTACTCAGCCTGGTCTTAGACTTCTGATCCTTCTGCCATATTTAACAAGTGCAAAGATTACAGACATGCACCACCATGGCCACTTCCATAGGTTAGTTCTTAATTTGACTTATTCCAAAGGAAATTTATTTAAAGCTGGAAAAATAATTTCTAGGAGTGAAGTAGGAAACAAAACAAAATGTTTTGCCAAATTGGTCTCATATCTAACTTTTTTAGTGGATGTAGGTAAAAGTTATGGCCTGGAATGGCTCCTCAGAGTTGGGAAACACTAATGAACTAGAAGCAGTGTATTTGATACTAATAAAGAACATGATTTTTCTATATGCTTAAACAACATGTACTTGAAACAGACAAAGAGAAAACAAGTCACATTCTCTGTGATTTAAAAGTTATAATTAGTTACAACTAAGACAATCAATTTTTTTAGCCTGGTAATTTCAGAATAGAGGTATCTGTTCAAAGGTAATATCAAAAATGACCAAGACAACAATAGTTGTTTAAAAAGAGTAATGTGCTATGTCAGTTTTTAAATCATTTTATACATTATATTTTTATCATGTTTTCCTCTTCTTCAATTATTTCCAGATCTTCTCCATTTTGCTACCCATCTAAGATCATGTATTCTCTGTTCAAATAAAATCCAAATCCAAAATAATCTTAACAAACAAAAAAAAACCTAATAAAACAACAAACAAAAAGTATCAAAACAAAACAAATGTAAGACATGTGCACAAGCATACACTCACATATACAACACACACACACACAACCCTATGGAGCCCATTTTGTTTTGGTTGAAAACCCTGGGCATGGACAATGTGCTGGGGTGTGGTTGTTATATTTAGTGACACTCCATTGAAGAAAACAGAATTTCCCTGTCTAAGCAGGTATCAAGTACAAATAGCTTCTTGGATAGTGAAGGGATGTTGTGCCAACTTCTCCTTTTCAGTGCTGTGATTTTGTCAGCTTTAAATTTGTGCAGGTCTTGTCTCTGCTGTCATAATCCTTCTAAATGCATATGTGTATCTTCACTGTTTTATCAGAAACATATTGTTTCCTTAGTGTCATCTACCACCTCTTGCTCTTACGATCTTTCTTCATTCTCTTTCCATGAATCCCTGAGCCATAAGGTGTTTTCTGTTTGTATGTTTTTAGTTCTTTGTGAATTTCATACTATGCATCCAGATTCCAATCATCTTCCCCTTCCGTTGCTTCCATCCTCTGCCTTTCCAACATCCTCCACAAAACAAAATTTAGTGCATGTTTTACACCTAAAGTTCAGGCTAATATTTTCTTAACAATTCAAAAAATAAATATTTTGTAATTTTATCTCTGAATTATTCAACTCTACTGTTACTACTATAAAATATAAAAGGAGTAGATGGGACTTTAAAAAGTGGTGATGTTCAGCTTCTAGTAAATTTTGTGTATAAGAATAAGCAGCCCTGGCTATATTTGAAGATAGTAAGAGACATTCACTTGTAGCCATAATAACTCTAAGCTGTTATTCTAATTCCAATTTATTGATGAGGAACCAGAGCCTGAGCCAGGAATTAGCTGAGATTGAGGATGGCATTCTTCCAATACATGTCAACTTGTTCCCTGCATCACTACTTTCCTCTGTATTTTGGATTTTTTCCACATTTGTGACAAATAAAGGTGTTTCATGCTTTTTTCCATTCCCTTTCAACAAAGGTACCACTAGACTCAAGTCCTTGTCAGTCTCCAACTTCAGGAGCTCCTTAGAGGTGTGTCTGCCTGCTACTTCTCAAAGGCATTCATGTACTCTGTGCCCAGGGCTGTTTGCTAACTTTGCCTCTTTGCTCTGCCTTTCTTGTTCTGCTTGTGCTGAAAGCCTGACATATGAGTCTTATTTTAGTGTCAAATTCAATTTGTTCCTGCTAGCAGCTTTCCTTGTGCACTTCTGCAAATCAATGAAGTGAGGTTGGAACCAAAGGATTACTCATTGAATACTAATCAAGTGTAATGAAAGTCCTTTTTGTAGGAAGGGAAAAAAATAACTGCTGGAAAATTAAACTGTCTGAGGGGAGAAAAAGAAAAAAGGAAAGAAAAGGCAATGTGGTGTAGAAGGAATAGTGCTGGGCCACAGAACTCTCACTGGCTCACACTAGATCTTTCTTCTAAGACTAAAGGGCTTCAAAATGTCACTTTGGTGTCAATGCCACATCGAAGACAAAGCATAACTTAAAAGCTGAGCAGGCAGGGTAGAGTGTGTCATACCTGCAATTCTGTTGTGCAGGCAGCAGAGGCAGGGGGAACAAGGCCAGCCGGTTCTTTACAGAAGATTTGAAGATGGGCAGAGTTACACAGTGAAGTGCTGTCTCAGAAAGCTAAAAGCAAACAAAATAAAATATGAAGTAAAGGAAAACCTGAAATCTGAAGTTTCCAGGGTTTCCTTCTCTTTTCTAAATTTTGCTGGTTACCTATCAAGAAAAGATAAGCCAGTCTTTCAATTTTTCAATATATCTACCATCACCCAGAAATTCAGTTTTCATTGCCCCTCTGTTCATCTTCTCTTGCATATCAAGACTGTGCTACCTTTGCCAGATTTTTTTTTCAGTCCTGAGTTCCAGATATGAAGCAACACTCTTAAATTCATCAGGTTTGTCCCTGGCATCAAATGAATTACACTCCCTGAAAGCTTGTTCATGTAAATTGTCATGCTCATAGGCAGACATTAGGTGAAAGCCATGGCCATCTCAACTGCTCTTCCCATAACTCAACCACTTAAATTCATGACTCAGCCTTTTAAAAACTACAAGAACCTCTCACATCAGAGTAATTTTCAAACATTAGCTCCAAAGACATTCATAGAGAGGCAAACTTCCTCATCTCACAGACATTACCATCCTGTTTTTCCTTAACACTGAGCAATGAGAAAACTTTTTAAGTTTGGCACTAATACAAAAAAAAAGCAAATCCACAGCTTCATAAAGTCAATTTGGAATAATGCTTCAACCTTCTCCATATTGCAAAGCAAAGTCTCTTGTAAGTAAAATATAAACTTAATTTTTGATAGAATTATCTAATAGATGGGTGGGAAGGTTGTCTCCCTTTTCTCCTCAAAAATGTTTCTTTTGTGTTTGTGTAATCTGGGTTAGGGTTAGGGTTAGGGCAATTCTGTAGCCTCACAGTACCAAGCCCAAAACTACTGTTCCATAAACCAGTTCTTCCCATTAAAAATGCTGTCCTGTGTAATTACTCCTAAAATGATGTCCTTAAATGCTACAATGAACCCAAAATAATTATTTTCATATTTTTTTAAAATATTTATTTTATGTGAATTGGTGTTTTGCCTGCATGTATAACTATGTGAGAGTGTCAGATCTTGGAATTATAGACAATTGTTAGCTGCCATGTGGATGCTGGGAATAGAACTCAGGTCCTCTGGAAGAACAGTCAGTTCTCTTAACTGCTGAGCCATCTCTCCAGCCCTATAAAATTAATTTTTAAAAAAGCTTAAGTAAAAAAAATTGTTTCTACAAACCTAGTAGCAATAATTGTTCCTAAAGGAAGAGGAAAATTTACAGTTGCTTACTTCATACTACCTGCCTATAATATCTACAGCAAGAAGTCTAGGAAGATGAGTCAATAAAACATACTTGCTTTGCAACTGTGAGGCCTTGAGTCTAGATCCCTAGTAACTATAAAAATTACCAAGCATTGTCACTGGGATTTCATGAGTCTTTAAACTATATACCTGGGCTGCAGAGGCATAAGAATCTTATGCAATTACTGGCAGGCTAATCTGACCAGAATAGCATTCTCTGGGTTTAATAAGAGACTCTATCAGAAAAAAAAAAGTGCAGAGCAAAAAAAGCAGACAATCTGAATGCATACATATATAAAAGTAAGTGCACTGTTTTAGCTGTTTCTATTAATGTGACACTGAGCAAAGGAAGTTAGTAAGTGAAGGATTTATTTTGCTTGATCTTGCAGTGTTCCATGAAGGGAAGACAGGATAGCAATCTAGAGACTGAGTTGAGGAAGGAATGGTTTGTTTGTCATGACTTGCTTAACCTGTTTTTTTAAACATCTCAGGCACATACCAAGAGGTGACACTACCAATGTTGGGCAAGACCTTCCTCAAATAAACAATTATTTTAAAAAAATGCCCCACATTCTTACCTAGAAGTAACCTAATGAAGACATTTTCTTAATTGAAGTTCCTCTTTTCAGAAAACTATAGATTGTATCAAGTTGTCATAAACTCAACTACACCCACATGAATATACCATATACATGAACAAATTGTCTGATAACTGTGTCAAGAGCCGTGCTTTATTCTTTAGCTAATTGGCAAATCATCAGCATAGCATTAATGTTACAAATGACTGGAAGACCCTTCATCACCTAGAGAGATTGTTTCTGACAGCACTGCTGCGATTCTATCTGTGTTCAAGATCACATTAGAGAAGTTTGGCTTTCTTCCAATGATAGATGACTGTTGTCTTGCTGACAATGGCAACCAAGCTCCATTGAACAGAAATGTGCTGTGGTGTGCTAAGTTCAAAAATCTCTAGTTCATGGTCAAAATCTAGTAGCTACCACAAGGCTCCCATGAATGGAGTGTATAGTGAGCTTACTTCTTTACTGACATTTTCACTTTCCTTGCAGCTATTGTGCCTAATATTCTCTGTCTATCTTGTAGTTACCACTGCACTTCCAATTCCAGAATTTTTGATCTATGATAAGTTCTTATGTCATTTTTTTTAAACATCTATGGTCCATGCTTGTTTGTTCTAAATTTTACTTTTAAAAAAAAAGGTCTGAGGCTTTATTTCATAAAAACTTATAAACTGCTTGCCTTTGCATAAGTTTGCCCTAAATTATAGTGATTGATTAAATTTAACTCCTCTGAGCTCTAACATATAAGCCAGGAGTCAAGGGACAACAGGTAAAATTGGGTGAAAAAAAAAGACAGCTTTGTATATCACTATAGACCAAAATGAATAATGAAAAACACCATCTTTACATGAAAGGGGCAACATAGGATAAGCTAAAAATACAGTTAAGAATCGAAATATTGTCCCTGATCACCAGCAGCTACTCTGACACCCAGAACCTCTCGTAGATAAATTCATGGCACATAGACCACCAACACTACCTGAGATCCTGCCAAGCCTACCCACAAGAGTTCCATACTTCTCAACCAAAAAATCATGAGGCATCCCTTTGTACACAGAACCTCAGGGAAGTCTCTCTTCTGCAGATCTCTAATATGTCTTCATTGCCCACCCAGCCTATCCAAAAATACTCCACCTTCCCTTGTCACCATATGCAAGTCTGAAACTCTGGTGGAAGCCCCAGCCCCACCCAAAGTCATGCCAGCTGACAGGTCCTCAGGTAGTCTGGTTGCCACAGACCATCTCTACCTTCTTAATCAGCCCCATCCACACCAGGCCCTCCAGTCCTTGACACCATACCCAGGCCCCCAACTCCACTTGATGAAACCTGCTGGACCAGAGCACACATACTGGCCAAAGGAAAATCTGTTTGCCCCAGCATTGTCCTCATACAGTGCCTGCCCAGTCTACCTCTATCTTCCCCATTACAAGTTCTTTCCATCTTCTGATAACTTCTTCAACTGCTTTCTTCACAGACTTGAAGTTTTTGTAATACAAATAAAGTCTTTCACTTGATTGGTTAAAGTTACTCCAAGATATTTTATAATATTTAAAGCTATTTCCAAGGGTGTTATTTCCCTGTGGTGGAATTGTTCTCTGTATGATGTAAATAAAGTAACTGGTTTGGCCTATGTAGAGCACCGTAGAAGTGGGTAGAGAATCAGAGGACAGGCAGGTACAAGAAGGGTGGAGTTAGTCAGTCTCCATCTGACCCCCCAAAGAGGAGACATGTAAGAAATACAGGTGAGCAGCCGGCTGGGCCACGTGGCAGATAGAATACTAGAAATGGGTTGAATTAAGATGAAAAAGCTAGCTATTAATGTGCTTCAGACATAGACCAAACACTATGAAGTTAACATAAGTGTCTGATTCATTCCTTTGGGGAACAAAAGCCACCACAGGCCAGGTCCAAACTTCGGGCCCAAAAGGGCCCAGGAAACATTTTACAACATTTCCCTGATTTTTTTCTCAGTCTGTTTGCCATTTGTGTATAAGAGGTATATTCTTATTGTTGAGTTAATCTTGATTCCAGACAATAAATATGTTTATCAGTTATAGCAGGGACCTGGTAGAATTTTCTGGAGTTGTTTATGTACCTTATTATCTCATCAATATATAATGGTATTTTAACTTCTTTCTTTCCATTTTTTACCTCTTTTATCCCCTTAAATTGTCTTATTGCTTTAGCTAGAAGTTTAATTATTACATTGAATAGATATAGAAAGAGTAGAAAACCTAGTCTTGTTCCTGATTTTAGTGGAATTGCTTTGAGTTTTTCTCCATTGAATTTAATGTTGACTATCTAAAATTTGTCTTTCTTCTGTTTTGATATGTTCCTTATATCCTTGATCTCTCCAAGACTTTTATCATGAAGGAATGTTGAATTTTTTCATGAATTTTCAGTATCTAATCCAGTAATTGTGTGTGTGTGTGTATATGTGTGTATGTATGTATGTATGTGTGTCTTTTAGTTTGTTTTTATACTTGATTACTTTGATTTTCATATGTTAAAACACAACTGCATTATTTCTGGGAAGAAGAATATTTGATCATTCTGGATGATATTTTCATATGTTCATGGATTCAGTTTGCAAGTACTTTATTATTTTTGTATTTATGCTCATAAGGGAAATTTGTCTGTAATTATCTTTCTTTGCTGGACCTTAATGTGGTTTGGGCTTCAGGAAAACCATGGCACCATAAAATGAAATGGGGACTATTACATCTTTCTTAATTTTGGGAAGTAATTTGAGCAGTATTAGCATTTACTCTTCTTTGAAAGTCTGGTTTAATTCCTTGTAAAAGCCATCTGACTCTGGGATCTTTTTGGTTGGGAGACTTTTAGTGACTGTCTCTATTTCACTAGGGATTTTTTGTCTGTTTAAATTGCTTATCTGTTCTTAATTTGACTTTAATAAGTTGTACCTGCCAAGAAAATTATCCATTTTGTTTAGATCTTCAATTATGTGGAGTATAGTTTCTTATGTATATCCTTAACATTTTTTGTTTTTCTTGGCATCTATATTTATGTCCCCCTTTTCATCTTTAATTTGGTTAATTTCAATATACTTTCTCTGTACTTTAGTTAATTTTTATAAAGATTTATCAATCTAATTGATTTCTTAAAGAACAGAGTCCATGTTCCCATTGATTCCTTGTACTGATATTTTTTTTCATATTTTATTGATTTTAGCTCTAAGTTCATTTCTTGATGTTCACTTCTTTGTAGTGTAATTTCTTCCTTTTGTTCTAAAACTTTCATGTGTGATGTTAAGTTACTAATATAAGATCTCTCTAGTGTTTTATGTAGGCATTTAGTACTATGTACTTATCTATTAAAACCACCTTTATAATGGTATCCATTTTTTCCAAGTTTAAAGAGTCAATTTCTTTTACTTAATTTCTATCTTGTGCTAGTTTTCATTCAGGCCTGCGTGTTTTTAGATTACATGAGATTATAAGCTTTCTCTTGTTTTTGTTGCTGTTGCTCTATGCTATGTTGGTCAGATACCAGGCTGAGTATTATTTCAATTCTTATCTATCTGTTGAGGCTTTTTGTGTATAAGTAGTCATTTTGGGGAAAAATTTCATGAGATTCTAATGAAAAGATATATACTTTTGTGTTTGTACAAAATTTTTGGTAAATACCTGTTATGTCTATTTGGTTTATAATATTAGCTATCTCCAATATTTCTTTGTTTAGTTTTTCTCTAGATAATTTGTCTATTGGCAAACCATTAGGTATTGAATTCTCCCTACCACCACTGAGGGTCATTAAAATACAGAAGTGTTTTTTTTTTAACTTGTATGCCTTTTTGGTACATAGATATTAAAAATTACAATGTCTTCTTGGTGTTTTATTATTTTAATGTATATGTATTTTCCTTCCCTGTATTTTCTAATTTGATTTACTTTGAAGTCTATTATCAGCTTGCTTCTCAGGCACAATTATATCATTTCCAGCCTATACTGAAGGTATGCTTTTTTGGATACATCACACTTATTCTGTTAGTCTTTGCTTATTTTTATGGGGAATTTAGAACGTCGATGTTGAGAGATATGAATGAATAGTGTATGCTGTTTCCAGTATCTGTTTATCTCCTCTAGGAATAGGGGAAAATAGTTTAGAAGAGGCTACAACTGTCTGCTACAAAGCTTGGGTTGAGACTGGGGTTTGTGTAGGAGGAGATGAGGACAACTGAAGTTCTGAAGCTACTTTGCCTTCTTTGCCTGCCTACTTGTTTCTCTATCAAACTGGACTGGAGAGTTCTCAGAGAAAGTCCACAGGATGTGAAGGGTGAGATAACAAGATGAGTGTGAAGGGAGATTAGAAGAGATCTGTGTGATCCCCTGGACACCAGAGTAGAGATAGGGAGAAGGCACGGTTAATGGTCTTCTATTGAGTTGGCAGTAAAACTGGGGGTTTGATTCAGAAGGAATAACGGAGAGGTTAAGAGTTGCAGTTAGGTTACCTGCTTTCCAGACAAGATTGACATGCAGGTTTCCCAGGAAATGCCTGCTCTAGTTGAGGACTGGAATAATGGGATGAGTTGGGGAATGAAAGTATGGAAAGGCAGATTTGTGTGATCCATTGGAGACTAATGCACAGTTGGCTAAGAGACTGCAACAGGTTGCCTGCTACAGAGCTGGAGGTACCAAAGAGAGATGTGATATGGAGAAAAAAAGGATTTCCCTAAGTTGTTGGTGTGATGTTACCCAGGGAATACCTGCTGGGTTTCAGGGCTAGGATAAAGCAATGACCTAAAGAGAGATCTATGTGATCTTCTAGAGATGAAGATGGGCTGGTGGAGGGAAGCTACAGCATGGGAACTATTACGTAGCTATGTGGTTAAATTGCTGAGACTTGGGACTTGGATGTGGAGGAACAGAGGGAGAGGTAAAGATCTACCTGATTCCCTGGCTGGAGTGGCATGTGGATTCCCAGAGAATGCCTGCTTGAGCTGGGAACTGGAATAAAGCAGCACATTGATGACAGGTTGAAATTTGTGGGGAACAATTATTGTGATGCCCTGGAAATAGGATTAGAATAGGAAGTGAGGCTGCTACAGAGCTGTGGACAAGACTAACAAGACTATGGGATTGGATTTTATGGAGTACAGTGAGAGATAATGATCTGCTATTGGCCTACCTGCTTCCAAGGCCTGAGTGCTTAGAACCCTAAATTTTTATATTATCTTTAAGTATATATAAGCTTTTCTCTCAAGTTAAATCTGGTGTCATTTATAGTAGCACATACCTGTAAGCCCAGTACCCAGAAGGCCAAGGCAGGAAGATAATTACTTATATAATCCTGAAGTATATGGTGAACTTTTTTCTTCCAAAAAATGAACAAATAGTATAAGCACTTTGTATCATGATTTTATGTTACTAGGTTTATTTTTAAAATTAAAAAAAGATGAAAAGCCTATTATAACCTAAATTGGTAAGATAAATATTATGATGGCACAAATGTCAACTTTGACTGAAGATTGACTTCCAGTCCTTATTTTAATAAATTTGCATATATGTGATAAGACTATAAAATGATTTGGAGCAAACAGTAGAATATATGAATGCATATAAATGAATATGTCACACACAGTTTAGAAGAACTGACACATTTTGAAACATTGACTTTGTTGAGCATTTTTCTGGCACATATTTAAGAATTTAGGTATCATTGGGTATGAATTTAATATTTATAAATATGTATTAAATTTACAGTATTGCACTAAACTCTGAACAAATGTAGACGGAATATATGCATGCTATTAAGTGTTTTCCTGGTGCTCAAGAATCTACAGGATGTGTTACAGTTCTTTTTTTTGAGATTGACTAATTCCACCTTTACAAACAAGCAGATGTTTACAGTCACTTACTCTGCACAAAACTTTTCTTTGTTCAAATTGTGGTTAATAAACTTAGGCACCATGATGGGGATTTTTGTGTCCCCAACCATGCATCCACCTTCATGTATCGAATATTTGTGCACCACACTGCCACCCCTCCCTCCACCTTCATATGTTGAAATGTTCCCTTGATAGATGCTGGTATTAGGAAGACAGTATCTGCAAGGTCCATTTAACAAGGACATTTGTTAAACGTCTTCCCATTATTGTAACAAAATTTCAACAAGTTAAACAAGATAATATAGTTAAACAAAAATTTCCAATAATATAAGCAACTTATAATGAAGATAAGTCTCCTTTGGGTCTTGGTTCTGAAATTTCAGTTCCAGGATTGATTGACTCTGGCTTTTGAACCATGTTGAGATAGTGCATTATGACCAAAAATATGTATAGAGCAAAGCTTCTTACTTCAGAGCATCCAAAATGCAAACACAAAAAAAGCAAAAAGAAAAAGACCAGTGTCCCTAGGTCTGCTTTTATTATGCCTACAATGACATAACTGCCTTCCTGGAGATCTCACCTTCTAAAGGTTCCACCAATCCCCTGCAGTTAAGCATAGTGGAAACTGATCCTTTTAGTGTGCCCTTAAGAGTCATTTAAAATATAAACTACTTAAGGGTGGAAACCTCATGAATGGTGTTACTGTCTGCACAAAAGAATCTACCCCCATAGAATCTAGTCAAACCTTTAGCCAGGGAAGACATCAGTTTTGCATCTATGAAAAAGGATGTGGGCCTCAGAACACATTAAAGTTGTTGGCAACTTGACATTAATTTTGCATCTTCAATAACTTGGAGGAGTAAATTTATGCTGCTTACAAGCTACCTAATTTATGCTATTTGATTATGAATACTCAGAGCAATGCACAGAGGCTCTGCCAATACACAAGGTTATAATAATAAAAAAACTGAAGAAAATGAGGTCAAATGTAGTAATTCACATGTGGAAACAGCTGAGTACCAGAAAGATATATCTATGGAATAATTATTTTATGTCTGTCATATTTTTGTATCCATTTTGATTAGTGAGACTATTTCATGAAGTCTTGAGAGCAATGGAAAGACTTAGAGGTGATTATCTTAAGAGATCATCTACTGTGCCACACTTTGCACTCAGTACATTATACTGTAATTAGGGAATAAAATTTAAATTTATCTTAGCCCACTATTTATAATATTTCTACATAGTGCTTTGAGGTGTATAGAGTGATTAATAAAATCACCCAAAGTGCTGGCAAAATGACTTAGAAGGCAAAGATACTTGTTCCCAAATCAGGTTCTATTACAAGATCCCACATGGTCAAAGTAGAGAATAAGTTCTCACAAATTGTACACTGATCCCCACACACCCTAGATAACATGTTTTCCCCCTTCTTCATAAGAAAACAAATTAATATAATTTTTAAAGTCCTTAAATATCCTGTGATATTTAATTTTACAATGCCAAACAGAGTAGAGTTACCTTTTGTCTACATATTAACTAATATCAAACAGTAATATACTTAGAGTCCCGTGGATGAAAAACCACAAAAGCATACGTGCATTTACTATTAATATGAATCTATTTAATTCTTCACATTTGTGTACAGTTTGTTGGAAAATTCTGCCTTAGATTAGAGTTTATCATTTTCTCTCATTCCAAACAATATCTCCTAGCCAGATTATGTCTCTTGTTCACTAGCCTGGACTCTGACATTAACTATTTGTAAAGAGGTTAGAAAAATAAAGTCAGTCACAAGAAGAAGAAAGAAAAACCATTTGTTATAATATGCTTTATACAAGGAATCATAGCATACCTGAGACTCTGGTAATATTGACCAACAACTTCTTAAGGAATGGTGGATGGGGGAAAAAAAGAAGAATGGATAAAAGTGTGGTCCATTTCTAACCTGAGAATAACCTGTATCTCTCTAACCTGCTATTGTTAAGGGCTGCTGCTCTTATAAGGGCCAGAATCAGATAATCAGATAATTCTGTCATGTGACAATAATAGCTAATATTAGTTATAGTCCAAGTTTGCTTCTCTGTTGCTAGGCTAAGGAGGGGAGGAAAGGGATGATTTTTTTTTTTTTTTTTTTTT
>PVIH01013624.1:0-13946 GCA_004025045.1 Sigmodon hispidus | reverse complement strand
TCCCAGGAGTAATTCTGCTCACAGTGGGCTTGATTCTTCTACATCACCTGATAATTGAGAATACAGGCTAATCTGATGAAAGACAACCTGTCAGTCAAAGGCTGTTCTTCCAAAGTGACACTAGTTTGTGTCAGGTTGACAAAACCTAACCAGTATATTTCTTAGTATGACATACCTGGGAAAAGGAAAATTTAGTTCAATAATTGCCTCTATCAGATTTGTCTGTGAAGTATAGTCTTGATTACTAGCTAATATAGAAAGGCAAAGTTAACTGTGCAGGAGTCCATCCTTCATGTGTGCCTACACTGTATAAAAATGCATGCTGAGCATGTAGCAGCTGGAAAGAGAGCCAAGAAGCTGTATACTCCATGGTTTCTATTTAATTCTCCTCCTTGAGTTTCTGCCCTGATTTCCTTTGATGATGTAAGATGAAATAAACCTCTACTTCCCCAAGTTGCAACAAATTCTAATTAGAACCATTAAAAATTTAGAAAATGATGTACAGATAGATAGCTTGCATACTTATTTTTTAATTTTAAATTAATAGATTTTCAGTCCTCAAGTTTTGGACTATAAATTTAATAATTTTTCTTGGGATCTATTTTCCTTTTGAAGGCTTGATTACTTCCCCTTTCCAGTCATTTCACCATGAATCATTATGACTTTTATCTAAATTTGTCTTTGTAACTCTTAATGGATCAGGATGTAAAGACTTTTAAAACACTATGTGCATTGAATTTAATTAAAGTTTTTAAACATCTTCTGTTTCTCACCGTCATCTCATTATACATAATTAGACAGTTATATTTTAGTGAATCCCCTTTTATTAGTCATACTAAAATATTTGACCTATTTGACTAAGAATAAGATGACTCTCAAAAGTTTATTGATATAGTGTTTTGCTTATTTTGCATTTATTTTTAACTGATAGACTAGTTAATTGTTCAAATTTGTAATATCCTGCTAAATATATGGAATTACTTAGAATTTTAGGCTTAACTTCAAATTTATTTAGAGAAATACACAGGAGTTCTAGAAGAGTTGACCCATAGAACAAGGTGTCCTTGACAAAGATGGTAGGCTCTTAAGTGTACATCAAAACACTGAGCCAAAGAGAAATCATCTATGACTCTTTTCATGAGACTGAGTCTAGAACATTATTTTTTCTCAAAAAAGGGAAATCATTTTTCTTCCTTAGGGTACAATCCCTAACTATCTCTGTTCCTTTACTGGGAATTAAAAATTCAGCCATTTTACCTGAATTTTCTAATATGTCCTATAATGTTCTTCCTTTTTTCCTAACTACCCCAGATTTCTACATTTATCCCTGAGATAATAAATCCTGGTGGAATTTTCCAAAAGTGTCCTATATATGTTCTTACCATCTTTGAAACACTTTGTATATTATAATAAAAATTCAAATTTCATTTTTTATTTTGTATCACTGAGAAAATATAAACCATAAATTTTTCATGCATGAATCAAGTTACTATAGGTTGGCCCTCACTTCAGATGTTAGGATAGAGGCTGGAAGTGTGGTTCTTTGGGAAAGTACATCACTAGTATGTAGGAGGCCTGGAATTCCATTCTAAGCACCATCAAAAAAAAAAAAAAACAAAGAGCTAAACAAGCTTTCAGGTAACCTAAGAGATGAAGTTTGATTTCTCCCAGAAGAGAAGGTACGGTGCAGGGGCAGAGACACACATACAAGAAGTATGAACTTCAGCTTTTCTATGTATGAGGATTGTATGGAATGACAATTCCTGTCACATCTGTTTTGGAGATAAGATGAAAATAAGTGTCAGGATTGTGATAGCTGACCAGAAAATTTTCATTCATTTTAAATATACTCCAGAAATTTATCTTATTCTTTTATTTAAATTTGTGTAAGTAGTGCTAACCTATCTTATTTTTTACATTCACAGAAAAAGCAAATCTTCATTTCCTGTTATACAAATGTTGCATTTCCCATTTCAAAACAGAAATAGGAATTACCAGCCCTTTCTGCACCTGCTTCTATAAATTATTTGTATGCATACACACAGATGTTTACTAACATGTGCATATAGCTGAAGAAAATAACAAAACTGTATCCTCTCAAATACCTGCAGTCTCATGTGTGAGTATGAAGACCTGTTCAATGAAAGGCATCCTCTAAAGTCCAAGAATCAGGGGCCAAACTAACATCTCAATATGACAGATCTGTTTCGTGGAGGTCACGGAAAGTTCCAGGAAATTCATAACATTTTAACCAAATTGAAGAGAGTTTTCTGAGAAATAGTGACAGAGTTAACATTTACTATTAACACAAAGAAATTTGGGCAAGTTCCTATCATGAAGTGAGTCTTAGTCCTCTTAGGGCTTTTCAAACTGCTCTTTAGTCCTAACTTTCTGGGATGACTTTTCCAAAGAGAGGTGGAAATTCTTTGTTCCCTATGCATCACTTAAGAAAAGAAAAAGTTTATTCTGGCTCTGTGAGTATTATTCTTAACAAAGAAGACCACAGTCTAAGTTTGCAAGCTAACCTAATGATACAACATTGAAAACACACAAGAGTTTAAAGTCCATGCTATACCAGAAGCCACTAGCCTCTGGTACTTAGAAAGAATATGAAATGACCACGTAGTACATAACAAGTTTAATATGAACCTTATTAGAACATTTACCATGTACTTGCTATGAACAGCCTCTAGTATAATATTATCTTCTGAATAAGGTAGTAATAATTGCTTTTCTTATCAGAAGCAAAAATTAAAAATAAAGCTTGTCTTTATGAATTAAGCTCTACAATATGACTCAGTGGCCTTTAAGTCTTTGATCTATCCATCAGGTATCACATCAATTCTCCCAACAAGCAATGATCATGTAAATATGAATACATTATCTAATGATTCACAAAAAGAAATTAACTTCTTAACTTCTTCCCCTGTCACTACATTGCTTTATTTCTAGCTGAGCCAAAGCTCAGACTTGATACGGTAATTCTCACGTTTCTTTGCAAAAGAGACTTCTGCTTAGAAATTTATCAATATAATGATGTATTTGAAGCACATAAAGAATAATGTTATTTTACCTTATGCTACTGAAGAGTAGGTTTTCCACTCCAAGTTGGATATTTTAGCACTGTTAGATAACCTCTGGGTATTAGTGAGCATTGATTTAGATTTAGAAGCCAAACAACACTAGCAGTAATTGTTAAGAAGCCATAAAACAGTAGGTGAATTACAAAGTAGTAAATTAGTCACAACCTCAGTGTTCTTACAATTAAAATAAATTCACATCACTGCATGTCTAGAGACATATGTTCAATATTGCCAGAGGCAGGAGAAGAGCAAAAGACAAAGAGTAGCAATCAGTGAAAGCTCTCCTGTGACTACATGAATATTAATAAAATATAAAATAATAAATAAATAAAAGAACATAAATTTCAGGCTACTATTGTCTAGGGCCAGGAAAGTTTTATTATAATGTACTAATTTATAACCAACCTATCTTTCCAAGTAGTACTTGAGGCAAATTAGGGTGCAGTGATATATGCAAGGGAAGATTAAAACCTCAGGAGCAAGAAATAGAAAAAATAATAGTTAAGGCAGTGTATTAAAAAGAGCTAAGGTCAGGCTTAGAATATTAAGAAATTTTAATGAAAAAAATTTAATTAGGAAATGTCTCTTGTTTATAGAAGTATTCAACTCCAGCTACCATTTCAAAATAGCATGGAAATTTTTGTCTTAAAGAACAAATTTATTTTGTCATGATTTTGGAGATTGGAGTGCCATACAAGTTTCACCAACACATCCTCCGTGAGTACCCACAGACACTTTTTTCTGTGTTCTGAAATAAAGCACAGAGACCTCTGTTGTCGTTTCTTCTTCTTAGAAGACTACTAATCCTTTTCAGTTGGGGCCATGCCCAACTTATTTCACCTTAAATGTATCATTAAAGAATCAACTAGTCATGTTGAAGCTATGACTGACTTCTATATTTTAAGTTTGGGGACACAGCTTTTGTTTGTACTACTAACATTTAACCAAATGATGTCATCTATCTCAAAGTCATCTGCTGGTTGAAAACTTGGGTCAGGTTCAGCTTCTTGAGGTCATCTTGGTTCTCTGACCTCTGTTCTCCTCCCACCTCTACATTGTGAAACCATACAGAAAGTTCTCAAGAATCCTTAGCTTGTACCCCTGCAGGCATGAGATCAGCTAATCTCCTTTTCCATGAACTCTATTTGTAATTGGCTGTAAGCTTCTGATGGTAGTGACAATGGGCTAAATATTTGGTGTTCATTTACTCATTCAATCATCTCTTAATATAATACACATTAACTTCTACTGATACAGGACTATGATCAGTCTTTTGTATCATACTATTGCTGTTGGTATTGTATGGAATGGGGCATATAAATGCCAACCAAAAAAAGAAAGAAAAAATAGATCAAAATGTTTTTTTATAAAACAATAGAAGTCATTGAATTATTGACTGAGATAAAATAAAATGAGTAATTACTTAAAGCATTAAAGAAAAACATCTTTAATATGAAATTATCTTTTTAAATTATTAATAAAGTCATATTTTATCCATGCATCCCCTAGTTTAAGCTCCTTACCACCTCCAACCCCTTCCTATCATTATCTTTTCTCCACATCACTTTATCTCTTCCCCAGCAAGGGCAGGACGTCCCAAGGTCCCAATATGTCTAATATGAGAAAAAGGCTACTATTGCAAAGAACTGCTTATTTGTGTTCCAAGAAGTAGAAACTGTTTATATAGCATCCAAACATAAACAAATTTAGAAATAGCCAAAGTCTGCCTTATTGAATTTGGGATTTGCAAAATACTGTATCTGAAGACATAAAATCAAGGCCAAATCCAAAGCAGCTGTTGAATAGAATACTGGCAAATATGTACATAAACAAATGTTAAAAGAATCAGTTTCAACCTTTGAAACTCAGACCAGTGTCCAAAGTGGATTCAGAGATAAGCAGATTCCAGCTCCTGGACTGCCCATACAGAGAATCCCTCTCTGGGGCCAGGGTCACACCCAAGGGTCTGATCTCAGACTCTTGCTAGCAGATAGGCCCTAGGCTTTAGCTGAGTGGGGGCCTCTTCCAGCAACCCCTAAAAGAAGGGATGTTCCATGAACTGGCCCCACTCCAGGGCAAACTGCATCATCAGAGACAGACTGATGCTACTGAAGCTCAGACCCATGTCTAGAACAGAGGCAGAGATCATACAAACCCCTTGTTCAGAGAAGACAGGATACAAACAAGCATTCTAGCCACAATTTACTAGAAACAGACTAACTGTGAACCAGTGAAGCCATGGACAAATGCCAGTGCTAGGATACATATAACAATATAAAGAACAACAAGGCAATATCAGAAGAAACCGGTGGTTCTACAACACCAAGATCTAAACAAAGCAATGAAGAGGAAACAGAAGGAAACAACAGCAAAAACACCTTTATGAAGATTATAGAAGCCTTAATAGAGGATATAAAAAATTCCTCTAAAGAAATAGAAGAAAATACAAAGAAAAAAATTGGAAGAGATAAAGAAGTCCTTGAAAGAAAACCAAGAAAAGGAAATACCCCCCAAAATGAAAGAAACATTCCAGGAACTAAAAATTGAAATAGAAGCAATAAAAAGGCAAGAATGAGGCAAAAGTGGAAATAGAAAACCTGAGGAAAAGAGCAGGAACTACAGATACAAGCATAACCAACAGAGGCCAAGAGATGGAAGAGAGAATCTCTGAAGTGGAAGACTCAATAGCAGAAATAGATGCATCAGTAAAAAGAAAATACTAAAACCAACAAAGTCATAACACAAAGTCTTCAGAAAATTTGGGATAACATGAAAAGATCTAACCTGAGAATAATAGGAAAAGAAGAAGGAGAAGAAAACCAACTCAAAGTCACAGATAATGTATTCAATAAAGTCATAGAAGAAAACTTACCCAACCTAAATAAGAAAATGCCGATGAAGATACAAGAAGCTTACAGGACACCAAATAGATTTAATTCTGAAAAATGTCTGCTTGCCACATAATCATTGAGCCACAAAGCATACAGAAAAAGGGAAAAATTTTAAGAGCTGCAAAAGAAAAGGGCCAACTTACCTATAAAGGCAGACCCAACAGAATAACAATTGACTGTACAATGGAAACAATGAAAGCAAAAAGGTTTGGACAGAAGTTATACAGACACTAAAAGAGCATGGCAGCCAACCTAGACTACTGTACCAAGGAAAACTATCAATCAACATAGCCAGAGTAAACAACATATTTCATGACAAAGCCAGACTTAAAAAATACCTATCTATAAATCCAGCCCTTCAGAAAGCGGTAAGGAAAAACTTTAACCTAACTATCCCAGATACACACATGAAATCACAAACAATTGATAATCCCACAGAAGAAAAGCCCAAAGAAAGGAAATACATACAAGCTACCACCAAAAAGCCAGGAAATATCAAATCATGGTCACTAATATCCCTTAGAATCAATATACTCAATTCACCTATAAAAAGATACACACTAACATAATGAATACAAAAACAGAAGCTATCCTTCTGTTGCATACAAGAAACAGACCTCAACCTTAAACAGACACAGACTCAGAGTAAAGGGTTAGGATAGATTTTACAATCAAATGGCCCTAAGAAACAAGCTGGTGTTTCAATCCTAATATTTAACAAAGTAGTCTTCTAACTAAAATCAATTAAAAGAAACCAGGATGGATATTATATATTCATCTCATGAAAAATTGGTCAAAATGAGATTTCAATCCTGAACATTTAGCCCCCAATACAAGGGTACACATCTATGTAAAAAAATTACTACTAAAGATCAAACCACATATCAATTCTCACACGATAAAAGTGGGAGACCTCAATACCCTACTTTCACCCTTGGAGAGGCTAACCAGACAGAGACTCAACAAAGAAATAAAGTATTTAACAGAGGTTATGATGCAAATGGATTTAATTGATAATTACAGTAGCTTCCACCATAACTCCAAGGAATATGCATATTTCTCAGCAATGTATGGAACTTTCTCTAGAGCTGATTACGTAATTGGTCATAAAGAAAATATCCACAGACACAAAAAAAAATGGAAATAATCCCATGTATCATATTACATCATCAGGGCCTAAAGTTGGCACTAAACAACATCAAAAATCAAAGATAGCCTACCAACTCATTGAAACTAAACATAACTCAACTGAACCACCACTGGGTCAAGGAAGATATTAAGGAAGAAATCAAAGCCTTCCCAGAATTTAATAAAAAGGAATCCACAAAATATACAAACTTATGGGACACAATGAAAGCAGTTTTAAGAGGAAACTTCATAGCACTAGATGTCTATATGAAAAACCTAGGGAAATCCCACACTAGAGAACTAACAGCATAGCTAAAAGATTTAGAACAATTAGAAGCAATCTCACCTATAAGGAAATGGCAGGAAATAATCAAACTTAGAGCTAAAATCAATACAATTGAAACAAAAATAACAATACAAAAAATCAATGAATCAAAGTGTTGGTTCTTTGAGAAACTCAACATGATAGATAAACTCTTATCCAAACTAACCAAAAAGCAGAAGAAGAGTATCCAAATCAACAAAATCAGAAATGAAAAGGGGGACATAACAACAGACCTCCAGGAAATCCAGAGAATTATCAGGTCATACTTTGAAAATCTATACTCCACATAAGTGGAAAAATCTAGAAGAAATGGACAGGTTTTTGCACAGATGCCATTTACCAAAATTAAATCATGATCAGATTAAATACCTAAACAGATCTATAACACTAAAAAAAATTGAACCTGTCATTAAAAGACTCCCAAGGAAAAAAAGTGCAGGTCCAGATGATTTCAGTGCAGAATTCTGCCAGGCATTCAAAGAAGAATTACTACCAATACTCTTCAAACTGTTTCACAGAGTAACAACTGAAGGAATATTGCCAAACTCTTTTAATGAGGCCACAGTTACCCAGATAGGCAAGTCACTCAAAGACACAAAGAAGAAAGAGAATTATGAACCAATTTCCCTTATGAATATTGATGCCAAAATTCTCAACTAAATTTTGGCAAACCACATAAAACAACATATAAAAATAATCATCCAACATGATCAAGGAGGCTTCATCCCACAAATGCCAGGATGGTTCAACATCATAATATTGAACCGTAAATGTCATCCATCATATAAACAAACTGTAGGAAAAACACCACATGTTATATCCTTAGACACTGAAAAAGACTTTGACAAAATCCGACATTCTTTTATGATAAAAGTCCTGGAGCGATCAGGCACAGAGAGAAGATATCTATATATAATAAATGCACTTTACAAGAAGCCGACAGCCAACATCAAACTAAATGGAGAAATACTCAAAACAATCCTACTAAAATCAGGAGCTACACAAGGCGGTCCTCTCTCCCCTTATCTATTCAATATAGCTTTCAATGTTTTAGCTAGAGCAATAAGAAATCAAAAGGAGATTAAGGGGATACAAATTGGAAAAGAAGAAGTGAAACTATCTTTATTTGCAGGTCATATGGTTGTATAAATAAGTGACCCACAAAACTCTACCAAGGAAATTCTGCGGCTGATAAACACCTTCAGCAAATTAGCAGGATACAAGATTAACTCAAAGAAATCAGTAGACCTTCCATACACTAAAGATAAAAGAAATAAGAGAAACATAACCCTTTATAATAGCTGCAAATAACATTGAATTCCTTGAAGTAACTATAACAAAAGAAGTAACAGATCTATTTGACAAAAACTTTAAATCACTAAAGAAAGAAATTGAAGAGGATATCAGAAAATAGAAAGATCTCTCATGTTCCTGGATAGGTAAGATCAACATAGGGAAAATGGCAATCCTACCAAAAGCAATGTAGAGATTCAATGAACTTCCATATAAATCCCAACACATTTTTTTTACAGATCTTGAAAGAACTATACTCAGTTTCATTTGGAATAATAGAAAAAACAGGATTTCCAAAACTATTGTGCTCAAAAAAAGAAACTCAAGAGGCATCACCAACCCCAACTTCAAGTTATACTATAGAGCTACAGTAATAAAAACAGCCTGGTACTGACATAAAAATAAAGACGTGTAGATCAATAGAATTGAATTGAAGATGACAACATAAACCCAAAAACCTATGAACACCTGATCTTTGAATAAGAGGCCCAAAATATTCAATGGAAAAAAGATAGTATCTTTAACAAATGGTGTTGGCATAGCTGGTTGGTAGTGTTTACAAAAATTTGAATAGATCCAAGCCTATCACCCTATACAAAACTCAAGTGGATCAAGCACCTCAACATAAACCCAGCCACATTGAAGCTGACAGAAAAGAAAGTGTAAAATATCCTCCAATGCATTGGCACAGGTGACCACTTCTTAAATATAACACCAGTAGCACAGACACTAAGAACAACAATCAATAAATGAGACCTCTTGAAACTGAGAAGATTCTGTAAAGCTAAGAACACAGTTAATAAGACAAAATGACAGCCTACAGAAAGAGAAAATATTTTCACCAACCCTACAAGTGACAGAGGACTGATCTCTAAAATATATAGAGAACTTAAGAAACTAGAGCTCAAATCTTGAATAACACAATCAAAAAATGCGGTTGAGAACTAAACAGGGAATTCTCATCCAACGAATTACAAATGGCTGAAAGGCACTTGAAAAAGTGCTCAACATCTTCAGCCATCAGAGAAAAACAAATCAAAACAACTTTGAGATACCACCTTATACCTATCACATTGGTTAAGAGAAAAGACACAAATGTCAACATTTGCTGAATAGGTTGCAGAGTGTGGTGGTTTCTCAGAAAACTGGGAGTCAATCTGTCAAAGAATCCAGCAATAGCACTACTGGTCATATACCCTAAAGATGCACATTCACACTCCAAAGGCATTAGCTCAACTATATTTATAGCAGCATTATTTATAATAGCAAGAACCTGGAAACAATCTAGATGCCCCTCAACTGAAGAATGGATTAACAAACTGTGGTACATCTACACAATGGAGTACTAGTTAGCAGTAAGAAAAAATGATGTACTAAATTTCATAGGCAAATGGATGGATTTGGAGAATATTCTCCTGAGCAAGGTATCACAAATCCAGAAATATAACTAGAGGATGTACTCACTCTATTAGTGGACTCTAAACCAAAAAAAAAAAAAAAGCAAAAAGCAAAGCATGTCCAATCTGTAAAACACAACCACTGAAGAGATTGGGCTCTGAAACACTTTGGACTGCCACCTTGGAATCCATTCCTGCCAGAGGAACACCTGACTCAGTCTTTATGTTCGGGTGAGGAAAGCGAATTTGCTTGGAGTGAATGCTGAACTAAGTCACCTTGGGACCTTGGGACCTCCTGTCCTTTCCGTGGAGGTGATAAAGATACTGGGAGAAGAGGAAGTGACTGGAAAGGTCAGAAGAGGGAAGGAAGTTTGAACAAGTGATAAAAAATGAGACTTTATTCATTAAAAAAAAGAATCACTGTCCCAAGAAGCAGTTGGTATGGCTATGCAAATGGTACACTAAGCAATAGTGGAAGCACAAATGATAATTCTAACATTGGATCCATAAAATGAAAAGTATTCTCCAAATTATAGTGGTTCTTCCTCATTGATCTTTTCATGTAACCCCCTCCCCCCGCTCATTATTTCTCACTTGATGTTAGAACTATGTTTTCTTCTCTCTGTGTATAATATGTGTGGGTAATTATAGATGATTGTCATTATCCTTCTAAATGTAAAATCTTCTAATGCTACAAACTGTTTATAAGATTTGGTTGTCTGCTTCAAAACCTAAAAAAAGCAAGAGATTGTTGTTTTATTTTCAGGTATTTAATGGCATATACTTTCTTTGGATAAAATTGCTGCTACACTTAAGTATACAAATATTTCCTGTTCAATAAAGACACACTAAATGTCACTTGAAATGAGGCTTTAATACTGATTATGGGGTGTATTTAAATATCAAATCACCACTAAACATTCCAGGATATGCATTAATATCCTATATAACTAAGGTTCTCAGGAAATATAAAATAAAGGTGTAATAAATCAAATGGTCTCCCACATACACACATCCACACTGAGACAGCTTGATAGTGTAGCATGTGCTAGAAATATCTGACCACTTTCCATTTAAATTCTGACCACTTTCTATTTAAATTATACATATATTTAAATGTGCTTGTGTTTGTAATTATATATGTGTATGTATAGAAAATTATGTGTAATTTATGTATTTATGTATTAATTTCTCCTTGTAAAATTCCATATAAGAAGTTAGGGCTAGCAAGATTGGTTGGTTGGCAGAGTGCTTGCCTTACAGCATGAGAACCTTAGTACATTTTCTAGTAGCTACATTTTAAGAAGCTAGGCATGGTGGCATGACATATAATACCAGTGGTGAAGAAGCAAGGTAGAAAGATTTCTGGTCTCAATGACTAGCCATCCAGGCTTAACTCAATAGCTCTAGGGTAGTGAGAAAGATGTCTTAAAATGTAGTAGATAGTTCTCAAGAAACCATCACCAAGGTTATCATCTAGGCTCTACATGAACATGTGTACAGATGTACCCATAAACATATATGCAAAATAATTTCAAATGCAACCATAGTTCTGGCTAGTATGTGATAAATTTATAAGGCTAACAATAGTTGATGTTATTTAATTTATAAATTAGCCAGTAAATCAAGACATACTGGACAGATGCACATTATATTTGGTGTCTTCATGGACACAATAATACTGTCAGCATGTAAAACAAATAGCGTGATTTCCAAGCATTTCTTTCAGTGTAAATAAAGTATTAGGTTTTCATAATTTCCATCTACAAAGTCTGGATGATAGACAATTTACTAACATTGCTGTGATTTTCTGGTATCAACAACATTAGCAACATATTTTTAAAAGCTAAATTTGTCCCAGCTTGACACAGACTAAGTAAGTATCCAATAATGATGATACATTTTAAAACAAACATGTTTCTCAGGGCCATAAACCTGGGCTTCCAAGTGTCATTTTGTGTTTGCTGTTAAAGAAATCAACATTATCATTAATCAAATCTGGTAGCAGCATCAACTGGTACATCTGTCCCCACAAATCTGGCTCTGCAAATCTTTAGTCAAACTCTAGTTGTGTAAATGTCTGCTTTTGTTTGTCCTTTTTCTCCACTAGACAAAGAGAGATGGAAAAGACTCCCACTCTTTGGCAGTGTGTTATTAAACGATCACCTCTTTTTATGGGCATACTTAGAAAAAAAGTATCCATGGCCTTCACTTGAAATCTTAGATATCTTAACTCTGTTTTGAATATTTTATATTTTTCTCTCTTCACAATAGCCACATGAATTTGACTATATATGGAATTATATTCCCTTCCACAATTAAGGAAGGCGTCTCAGTTACTGAAGAATTTTACTTCTACTGTCCCCTAGGATTAGTCTTGGAACCCTATTCTTGGTAATAAATTCATGCTTGAAGATACACAGTTTTCCTTTCTCTGAGAAACCACTTCTTTATTGGCTATCCTTTCAGAATTATAAATTCTGTACACAACTCTGTTTCTGAAATCTGGCAAACTGTGGTCATATTAAAATCCAACAGCAAACATTAACTTAGAAACCACCATGAATGATGGAGAGGACACTGTTAAACTAATGAAATGGAGAGAAAAATTAAAGTGAAAAAGTCTCTTTTATCAAGTCCTCCAAAAAATGCTTCTGTTATGATAAAAAGATAAAGAGGTCTGCGGGGTGGGGTGCGGGAGAAGAAAGGTGATGAAGGGGACTATGGAAAACTGATAAAAAGAAATGGCTGAATGACCAGGGTGCTTTCTTCCTCCTTCTTCTTCTAAAACAGAAACATCTTCTTTCAATTTTTCAATAAGTAATGCCCCTGGAATGTCTTCATTAGATAAGAATTTTTTTCTACTTTTAAAACCATTATAATTTACTCAGAAGATCTTTTCTATTTTTCTTTGTGAGTCACCTCTTCTTTCTCTCTCTCTCTCTCTCTCTCTCTCTTTCTTGATTTTCATAGTTTATTTTGCCTATTTCTTTTTACACATGAAGGTGGGAAATTCCATTTCTTCAAATTCTATCATTCTAACAGCCCCTGAAGAAGCAGGGCAGTATCACACTGCATGGGAAAGTTCTTTCTCTGACTTCTGTGGCAAAGTGACACATCCCCATGAAGAGCAAATGGGATTGATTGTCATATGCTAGTAGCTGAGGAACAGCCAAATAGGAACTTTTCAGAAGTACTAAGTTTGGAAAAACCTAACTTTTGCAAAAAGAAGTTCAAATCCAGTAATTGCTCCCTCATCCCCCTGAGTTCACACAGTTTTTTAGAGATATTCCTCTAGCAACAGGGGTACATAAAAGTGAGAATCTTGGGCCAATGAAGCAAGGATCGCTATAGCATAAGACTGGTACACGCTTTACCAAATGCCATAGTTTCCTGGGGCTTTGCAGTGCAGTGTTTAGGCCTCAGCACAATACATTATCTTTTGGATAAGTACTATGTTATATTTATACCAATTAATTACTTGAAACAGTGATAATACTTCTCAGATTGTCTAGCCCAAAATATATTTTCAAAATGGTTTGAAAAGTTTTACTGTCTCCAACTTTAAAAAAAAAAAAAAGAAAGAAAATACAAGTTACTAAAGGAGACTTTGATTTGAAAACTTTTGCTGAGAGGTCAGGAGGGGGCTAGAGGCCTCAGTGCCTTTATCCCAGCCTGGGAGGGAGAGTTCAGCTCCCATTGTTGCTGGTTCCACTTCCGGGACCCAGCGCTGGCTGCAGAATCCCAGCGCTCTCTGGGGCAGGGGCAGGTGGACGCTGTCCCTGACCACTTCCACGGCTCCTGCTGAGGGAAACCCCGCCACGACCTC
>PVIH01013623.1:28639-57674 GCA_004025045.1 Sigmodon hispidus | reverse complement strand
GCAGGAGTAGAAACTTTCAAATTACAAACATGTGCCTCTGAGAATTTCTTCTGCCTGGGACAAGGCATGAGGATGTTAAAAGGTGCAAATAATGTCTTGAAAGAGTTTAAAGTGGGAATTTTCCTCAGTGATAGCCATTATTTTTTTATTTATTTGAGACATCTATTCCAAAAATCAAACATATGTTTTGCTTTTTTTTGAAAACATGTTTCAGAAATGAAATATCAGCTTACTTTATTATAAAATAACATAGTCCTCAGATGGACATCATATACTAGTAAGATATTTCAGTATTTGGAATATGGCCTATAATCTTGATGGAATTGCTGCCTAGCAAAATGATTCATTATGTGTAGACACAAGATCTTCATCTTCATTATTATCCATTAAAAGATGAATGTATATTCAATCATTCTTAAAGGAAATTCTACTGATTATATTAAAGGATTAGCAATCAGTATAAGTCAGACTCCTGTCCATATTGCTGGAACTAAATATACTAGACAAGTAATCTGCAAACGGAAAATGACTCAAAGTATCCAAGTGACAACTAAATATGTATTATTCTTTAGAAAAATAGAGAATTATACATATACTGTATATAGTTCATTAGAGTTTGTAAAGTAGAGATCCGGGAGTCTGTAGAAGTTTCTTTAAAGAGAAACTTTTGGCTATCATATGTCAAGACTTGTGTTACGTTTCCTATACTACAAACAAGTAGCAGAACAGCAACAATATAAGGCAGAGATAAAAAGAAAGAATAGAAACTATAACCAAAAACAGTAATGAGAAGGAGCATAAAGGTATGGAATGTGGGTACTACTTATCTTCTATCATACCAATGTAAATACATAGTGAGAAACAATTGGGTTAAAGTAATATGTATATGGTTGATACTCACTTTTAGGTCTTTTGTCTTTGCATTATTAATTGAACACTGAAAATGTTCATCTACAGAAATATGAACAAATTTAAAGTTGCTTGTTAGTAAAATTTTTCAGATATTAGGCTCCTGCAGGTATTGTGAATAATAGAATGGAGAATAACAACCAGTTGATGTAAATAAAGTAAAGTAGCACATCTTTAATGTACTAATGTCTTGCAAATTATACTTTACTCTGTTATTGTAAGATCTAGGATAAGCCTCATCACAGCTTTAAAACAGTTTTACATGAAGTTGAGAATACTATAAATAATTATCTCATTTAAAATGAATGAATGTTTAAATGTAGGTAAAATAACGTATTTTTAGCCCAGTGTTAATGAATTCTTCTTGCAGTATAACTTATCAATATATTTTAAGAATAATCAAGTATTTGCCAATTCTAGTGTTTAAGATTATAGGAAGTGTTATGCTTTTTTTATGAGTCACAGTTCAGTGAGACGTGATATTTTGACTGTCTTTGAACATTTATGTTAGGATAAAAAACAAGTGAACACATCTTATTTTCTATCTCTTAACAATAAACATTATTGAAATGTACAAACATTCAAATTCTTAACTTTCCCCTTTAATCCTGATATTTTGATGAGCTATATTTCTTCTCCTTGTAGCAAATTCTCCTTCACTCTATGTATTTATATACATAATGTTTTTACATGTGTGTATGTGTTTGTGTGTGTGTGGGTGGCAGTGGCAATACTTGTTTAGAATAGGCTTCATGACAATGTTCTTCCAACTAAACAGAAATTTTACACTCATATCTTATTTTATTTTTTTCTTTACTATACTATTCTACTATTTCAGATTCAGTTTGTAAGGTAATACTTAGCTTATACTTCATTTTACTCATATCAGTTAATATTTATATTTGGTCTTTGATGAGATTAAAGACTAGATAATTAAGATTTTTTGACCTCTCACATAAATACTGAAAAAATTAATTAGTAAATTTATCTTTTTAAGAAAAACACACTTTACCAATTTAATAAAAATCTCTTATATAAAAGGCTCTATTTCTGTTTTAGTAAATATTTATTTTTCATAAATGACCTTCTTCAAAGGCCAATATAAAAGAAAATGAGTAAGAAAGAGAAACAGACATTCTCTGTGTGTGTGTGTGTGTGTGTGTGTGTGTGTGTGTGTGTGTGTGTTTCAGCAATGGCATTGGTAAACCATCATGACTTGATGTAAAATCTTGTTACTATAAATGAACTGAAAGTGATCAATCAATAGAAGAAATGAGTGTCTGATAAATTCATTGACAAAAAGATTCACCTTACTCATTAAACCTATGGTGAGTTATTTGTAATAATTTTTGAAAAAAATCAAAATATTCCTACATATTGCATATAAATATCTCTATTCTTATAATAAATAGAATGTTTTACTGTTTAATATTTACTATATCTTATTTGTTTATATTTGACAACTTTTTCCATGTAAATTTGTATGTGAATATAGTGGAGTGGATTTGTTATCATGAATTTCAGCTGTGATGATTTTGTGTTTGTAATTTAAAGTGAGAACCATTCCATGTATCCTGAGCTTTTAAGTCTAAAAATCTAAGTCTTTCAAAGATGAAGTGCTCACGAATTTGTGGTTTGATGGAAAACACATTTTTGGTTCATCATGTTGTTTGTGTCTTGCAACCCTGTCAAAGATTCTTGTTTTTTTCATCTTTGTGTTTTAAACAAAAAAATACAAATGCTAAACTTAACCTTTATTCTGCTTCCCACACCGTTTTTCATTGACCCACCTCAACCTTCCCTAAGAAGTTAAGAACTTCAATGGAGAGACAGCAAATCCTTTACCTAATATTTGGGGATAGAAGGAAAAGTCATGCCTTGAAAAGGAAAACTAAAACTTCTTATTTTATAACCTTGTACAGCATATATGTTAGAGTTCACAGTTCACTCACATTGTGGTGTTTAAAGAGTGCTCATTGTGTTCAAAAAATGGGGTTCAGACATAAAGAGCGAATTCCCATCAGGAGAGTTACCAATGGCTAAAAGGCAGTTGAAAAATTAATCAACATCTTTAAAAAAAAAATCTTGATAGAGATAGAATATACTGGGATAGGGAAATAAGATGCTAGAAAATCCCCAAATTCCACAAAAAATTAGCATTGGTAGGAGCTAAAAGCAATAGTGGAGAGAATGTTATAAGTAGCCTCTCCCGATTATTTGAATAGTGTATACCATAAAAGGCTTCATAGTGCTTTGATCCACTAACTGATAGAAACAGACCTAGAGATCTACAGCCAAACACCATTTCAAGCTCAATGAGACTAGTGAAAATGGAGAGTAATTATATGATAAAGCAGGAAATGTACAGCAAATCAAAATAGCACATATATTTAAATAGAGCTATTGGTAACTAAGAAACATTAGACTGACATTTATGGAGCCTGCATGAGACATAACTAACCCCTCTGTACGTGAGATACTTTTGGGTTGCTTTATCTATTTGAAGAAATCCCTGAGTGGGACCAGTATATATATATATATATATATATATATATATATATATATATATATATATACATACATATATATATGTATATATATATATATATCCTTGCTGCATAATATGGTTTGATATACTGTATTAACAATGTAGGTACAATTTTTAGTTCCTTGATGGAGAGAGAGAAATGGCTAGGTCTTTTCATATCTTAAAATATCAGGAATTGTTGATTATTTATGGGAGGACTTTCCATTTTGAAATAGTATTTGAAATGCACTGTGATAAAAGCAGGATTATTTGTGAAAGATGAACTGTCAGTATTATATAAAATAAGTGAAACTTCTATTGAAATGATTCAAAGAGTGGATGGAGAGCCTAAGACCACACTAGGCTTCATTTTTAAATGTCTTCAAATAGCAGTACCAACAAAAGTGATGATGTCTTAATTGAAATTAGTATGTAGTATTTTGTTAGTATTACTCAATCTTCAAAAGGAAAAGAAAATTAAAAATAAACATTTTTAATAAAACAATGTTTCCTTTTAATAAAATGCATTTTATGTCTCTCAAGTTATGTTCTCCAATTAAATTTATGTTCCTACCATTACAAAGTTGATCTTGTTATAAAGATTAGCATTATATTTTCTACTTTACTTCCCACAATCTTTTCTGTGAGCTCCTCCCACAAAATTTATTTCCCCATCTTCCTCCTTTTGTATTTTAACTTCTAAATACATAATCTTAATGTAGAGAATACATCATGCAAATGACAATCTAAAGTATTTATACTGTGGTGTCTGAAGTCATTTTTCATAGTAAAGTACATTTGACAACTAAAAGTTCAATGGAATGGTTATTTTCAATTGACAAATCTATAAATATTGGTTATACTCTGTTGAAAAAAATGGAAGATTGGCTAATTTGTGTGCTTCTTGTGTTAAAAAGAGTGTTGTGTTTTAAATTAAAAGGATAAAATGAGATGTGTTCTTCAGAAAAGATGGTAAAATAACCACTCAAAATAATTAAGCCATATATTTAATTGAGAGTATCTCAAAGAATTTGGTTAATATTGAATTTTATGGAGATTAGAAGTGTATTGTTTCCCTTAAAAATAGTATCACAGTAGTCCATTATATCCATGAGGCATTGAACAGAAGAATGTATATCAGAACTCATTACTAAGAATTGAGTATTACCATAGCAACAAAAAACACAAAGAAAAGGGAAATCTTACAGACTTCTAGTTCTTGTATGTTACCTGGTAATGTTTACAGATACCAACCTCTAACCAAAAGATAGGTGAATGATTGTCAGTGAAGAAACAAAGTGTCTTGATTCACCTGTCTTCCAGTGATCAGCCAAACAGAACACTCACTACTTTTGAACTACTAAGAAAAGAAAGGTTGATGCAAATGATGTAATAATGGAAGGTATTAGCACAGGATTCACAGAGAGTACTTCACAATAAGGGTGTACTCCTTAGATGTTTCCATTTAGGAAAAATCTACTACTTCATGGCCCAGTGAGCTGTACAAATAGAGAATTCTAATTTGTCCACATTTTTGTTATATCCAGATCCAACTTGTTTTATACATACATTAATTTATATAAAGATGCAATCAATATTGATGTTCCAATAAATTTTTCTTTCTGAAAGGTGATTTAAACTTACATGTTTTTAAAGGAACTGTGCAACATTTTAATAATAAGATTATATTAATGTTTTATAACAGTGGAGTATTTGCATTTTTTTTTATCTTTAGAGTTAATTCCAATTTGGTATCCATACATCCACTTGTACAAACTCACTTCCCTCTCTCAAACCCTCCCAGTCAGTCTCTCTTTTCCCCATTGTCCCATAAATTTTCAAAAATATGAAGTGTTTGGGATTTTCAATTCACATGGTAAATAGTTCTAAAGACATGCACTGATCTTGTGACTTTGATCAGTTTTGAAGTAACTATGGGAAGGAAGTTTTGCCTATCAAAGTCAGATGTGAAATGAACAACCGTTCTTTGTCTTCCAAAATGTTTTTCAAAAATCACATGTGAGTTTCACATCCAGGACATAACTGAATGCTAGCATTTGGCCCCAAGCAATTCCACCAAGTCATTGGAAGCATAATACCTTACAGCACTGCTTCCATTTCCAAGATTAACAACCTTACTCAGGCAAAGAAGCATGTCCTCAGTAAAATTGTTACCCATCTCTTCTGGTAAGTGGACTCCACTCTGCGCCTCTGTGCGTGGACTTTGGTGTTATATCACACCACACTAGACAACTCACACAAAAATATTATTACAACAGAAGAATTCAAAATAATTATTTTCTCAGGTAAATAACAGCAGTAAATAGAACAAGGTAGTGAACTCTTAGAAAGATTTTTTTTCCTTTATTTTGTATTTATCAAAAACGAGTAAAAGAAATTGAAAATGCTGAAAAGTTAACAATAACTACAAAGAAGATAAAAATCATAAGCATGAATTATCAAGGATGATAATGCAAATAAGATTGCTACACATATATTTACTTTGTGTTCAGCTTTCACTCTGAATTTTTTTTTTCATCCCTGTATATCCTTATTCAAGGTCCCTTCACCCTCGCACCACATCAGGTCTTTTTACTTCTCCCAAACTCCCCATCCCCTCCCTGGGCAGGGAGCAGACAGTCCTATGTTCCCAGTGACCCAATAATGCTTGGATCAGTCTTCACTCCTGGCCAAATCCAGTTTTGTCCATCCTCTCTCAAGAGTGAGTCAGGTGTTCCTATAGTTGGAGTGGGGTCCGAAGGATCAGTCCAGGGTGTTTCTGATCCCAAGATGTTCAGTGTTTGTGGTTTGCAGCTTGGTCATGCTTGGCTTTTTTTCTTGTTTGTTTGTTTAGAGACCACTAATAAGTGAGTACATTCCCTGCTTATCTTTAATGGAATACTACTCAGCACTAAGAAAAAATGATATTCTAAAATTTCAGACAAAGATGTTTTGAAGGGACAAAGTTCTGAATTGAATGATTTTATTATGGTTTGGTTCTAGGACAAGCTCAGTGATTGTTATGATTATGTGCTCAAGGATTTATGTGATTCTGTAATCTGACTCTGAAAACAAAGCTCTGGGATTGTTGAGATTTTAATCCTAGATTGTGGTATCAAGTCAAGGTCAATGATGTCTTTGCTTGGACAATTTTACTTTCTTTTTTGTGATTTCTTTTTTTTTCTTTATTTATTTTGTATTTATCAAAAAAACAGTAAAATGTATTTAAAATGCTGATAAGTTAACAATAACTATAAAGAGGATGAAAATCATAAGCATGACTTATCAATTTTACTTTCTTGAATATTGTTAAAAATCAGAGATAGAAAGTCAGTTATCTTAACATTACATTACCTTTAGGTGATTGTAGAATTCAATGTCTTCTGCCATTCTAATCTTCCTGCCTCTGGTTTCATGCTATGTATGTGGAAGTTAGTAATTTTGTATTCCGACTAGTTAAAAGTCTGCATAAAAGTTTTTTGCATCTGATGTTAAAAAATCTATATAAGAAAGTTGTAAGACTGGCTACACCTAGTATAACTAAGAATAAAATAAAATAATCAAAATTACAGCATGTATTGGACTCCCAATTATGTACTAACAAACACATCAAACTCTTCTTTCTCCTTTTGAAATTTATTTGGAATTGGAATCATGATCTTTAGTATAGTTGATCAGAAAGTATCCAATTTGATTAAAGCAGATAACATACATTAATTAGCTTCATAACTCAATTAAGAATACACAAATCCATGTTGCTCTACTCTCAGAAAATCAAACCCTGCCAATTTTTGTAGAACACTGTTATACAGTAAGTCTAAGTTTCCTTAGTGATTAGTTTGCTTTGAGGCACATCTTGGTGATTGGAAATAAGTTTCTGAGTAAACCAATTATAATTTTTTGAAAATATAATTTTTCCTGACAATTCAGTGTTGATATAGTAAGTTATGCCCAGGTTTGCTAGAAAAGAAATGACCTATAATGCTTATTTCTTAGCAATGCTGTCAAGCACTCAATGATACAAATTAGCAGGAGTTCTTAACCAAGAAATAGCACTAGTTTTAGAAAAAGATCTCAAAGCCACAAATACTAGATTAGTCATTTAGTATAAGGAATTTGTCATGGATGTAAAGTCATTTTTATGAGAGTGAGACAAAATTGAGTGATGAGGCATACTGAAAATATTTGATTTAGATCAAATAACAAGCAGGTGGCTGAGAATGTCATTTAAGATAATGCATGAGACCACAAAAGGTGGTTGTCAGTTTATCAGTTTGTACATCAGCTAAAGATAGTGTCATTTACTTAGTTTGTGTGCATATGTTATGATATGAAATACATGATGAAAATGACAGGGAGGTGTATTCAACTTCATCAAAAGAATGTTGATATTAAAAATACTAGGTCCTCTGAGGAGCTTAAGTCAACATTTTGAAATATTGTTTATACCAAGGAATTGAGAGAGTGCTATGTGTGCCCTCTGTGATTTGAGTTGGATAACTAACAGCTGTTAAAAATGCTATATTAAAATTTTCCAATGATTCCACATCTCCAGTTTGGGGTTCTAAGTTATTTTATTTATAATACTCAAGACTATAATTTTATAAAATTGGAAAATTACCTTGTTCAAATAAATCATGCTTTTCTATTACACAAAAGCCAAGAAGGGCAGCATGTATCAGTTGGCCAATATTCACAGTAATCTAGTTTGGACATAATGCAACCATACAGAAAAGATCTTTCGAAACTAAACTTATCTGTAATAGGGACAACAATCCCTTGGAAATTTGCTGAATAGCACTCTTTTTTGTTTTAGTTTGCACATGAAGTATTTTATTTTGCTTTTTTATTATTAATAAAGTCATATTTTATGTTTGGGTATATACTTGTTCAAGCTCCCTTCCCCATCCTGACCCTTACAGTCCCTCTCTTCTCCACATTACATTTTTCTTCTTCCCAGCAAAGGCAGGTGTCCCAAGGGCCCAAGGTGGCATAACTCAGCCTCTACTCCTGGCAGATGCAGCTGACTCAGTCAAACATCAAAACTGAAGCAGGTGTTAGGTGTTCCTCGGGAGGGCATCATGGTGCCTGTCCAAGGTTTTTCAGATCCCAAACTGTTCATTGTTTCTAGTTTGCAGCTGGGACATCCTTTGGTATTTGTTTTCTTATTTAAAGTCTACTAATGAGTGAGTACATTCCCTGCTTCTGTGTTTGTATTTCTTTGCCAAGCAGGATATTCCCAAAATCCATCCTTTTTGTCTAGTAATTTTAAGATATCATTTTTTTTCATAGCCTATGTAGTACTCCATTGTGTAGATGTACCACAGTTTGTTAATTCATTCTTCAGTTGAGGATCACAGAGATTGTTTCCAGGTTCTTGCTTTTACAAATAATGCTGCTATGAACATATTTCAGCTAATGGCTTTGGAGTATTAAGATGCATCATGTTTGTTTGCCAAGAAGTGGTTGCACTGGATCCTTGGGAAGATTGTTTCCCAATTTTCTTAGAAACTGTCTTCCTGGATTCTATTCGGGCTGAAGAACTTTACACTCTCACCAACAATTTAGGAGTGGTCACCTTGATCTGTAACATCTGCAGTATACGCTGTCTTCTGTGTCTTTTATCTTAACCAATCTGATAGGTGTCAAATGGTACTTCAAATTTGTTTTATTTGCATTTCTCAGATGGATAATGATGTTGAGCATTTTTGCTAATGACTTTCAGCCATTTGCGGTTCTGCCCGAAATTCCATATGAAGTTCTGAACAGTATTTTTTGATTGGATTTTTCAAGGTTTTGTCATCTAGTTTAATGAGTTCTCTACTTATTTAAGATATCAGTCCTCTATCACATGTAGGGTAAGTGAAAGTCGTTGCCCATTCTGTAGGCTGTCTTTTTTTGTAACTGACAGTGTTCTATGCATTCTTATGAAATTTTCACTTGAATTCCCATTCTTTTCTCTGAATCAATGAAGCTAAGTTTTTATTTTTTTAAATGTAAGTTATTGGTGTTAAGTTTTAATATTTTTCTTAAGTTCTTTTGTCTTTTGCTAATTTCTATTTCTCTAATGTTTCTAGTTTCTTGTTTTAATTATTTTCTTTCATTTTTTCTTGTTCTCATTTTCACCATTATTCCCACTCTACATTTATTTTGTAAACAGTTTTATCCATTGGCTTTTTGTTAAATAAATAGAATCTATTATTTATTTTCAGCTCTCAAAATGATAAAATGTGGACCAGGAACTGTCACCACACACTCCATAGCAGACAGACATAAACTTTGGCTGTCAGGGTTCCCCCACCTAGATGTTGCTAAGAAAATTGATTTTTTTCTATTTTTCAAGAAAAACAGTAAATTGAATTTAAAATGCTGATAAGTTAACATTAACTATGAAGAAAATAAAAATCATAAGCATGAATTATCAAGGGTATTAATCAAAATAATTTACTAAAAAAATCTGTATTCCACAAAAGTGGAAATCCTAGAAGAAATGGACTATTGGCAGGTACCACCATCCAAAATTAATTGAAGATCAGATTAATTATGTAAACAGGCCTATAACTCTTAAGGAAATTGAAGCTGTTATTAAAGACTCCTCAAAAATAAAAGCCCTAGTCCAGATGGTTTCATTGCCGAATTCTACCAGACATTGAAAGAAGAATTACTACCGTTACTCCTCAAACTATTTCACACAATAGAAACTGAAGGAATATTGACAATTTTTTTTATGAGGCCACAATTAAAGTAATACCTAAGCCACTCAAAGAAACAACAAAGAAGGAGAATTACAAAATAATTTCCCTCATGCATATTGATGCAAAAATTCTCAAGAAAATTTTGGCAAACCATATAAAACAAGGTGTAAAAGATATCATCCACAAATGACCAAATAGGCTTCATTCCTGAAACACAGCACTGGTTTAACATATGAAAAATTGTAAATGTTATCCATTATATAAACAAACTAAAGGAAGAAAACCACATGATCATATCCTTAGATGTTGAAAAAAAATCTTTGACAAAATCCAACACTCCTTTATGATTAAAACCCTGAAGAGATCAGGAATACAAGGAGAATACCTAAATATAATAAAGTTGATTTACAAGATGCCTACAGCCAGTATCAAACTTACTGGAGAAAAACTTATAGCAATCCCATTAAAATCAGCAACTAGACAAGTATGTGCTCTCTCCCCTTATCTATTCAATATAGTTCTTGAAGTTTTAGTTAAGCTATAAGGGAACGAAAAGAGATTAAGGGAATACAAATTGGAAAAGCATTTATTGCTTATTTTCAGCTCCCAAAATGATAAAATGTGGACCAGGAGATGTAGGTGGTGCATGTTCACACACACTCCGTAGCAGACAGACATAAACTTTGGCTGTCAGGTTCCCCCCTCCCAGCTGTTGCAAAGAAAAGTGATCTTGCAAGAACACCCAGCCTCCAACTTAGCAAACAGAGGACTAATAACCTGAAATTCATTTTCCTGCCCAGAGCAGAGTTAGTTATTGTGCAGAACCTCGCTCAGAGGTGATAAGAAGCACACATGCACTCTTATCATTATTCACCTGGTGAAACCTAATCATGAAACACTGAAAAAATGGGCAGATGACAGTTCCAAATTAATATAATATAAAGAACAAGGTAACTCCAGAAGAAAGTATGGGCCTATAACTAAAAGACCTGAACTGAGCAATAAAGAGGAAAGAGAAGGAAACAACACCAAAAATACTTTTATGATGATCATTGAAGCTCTCAAAGAAGATATGAAAAGTTACCTTAAAAAAATAGAAGAAAATACTAACAAAATATTTGAAGAGATGAACAAACCCTTGAAAGAAAATCATGAAAAGTTAAACCAGGAAATTAAAGACACATGACAAGAACCAAAAACTGAAATAGAAGCAATAAAAAAGGCACAAAATGAGGCAAAGGTAGAAATAGAAAACCTGAAGAAAAAAGCTGGAACCACAGAGACAAGCATAATAAACAGAGTTCAAGAGATAGAAGATAGAATCTCTGAAGTGTAAGAATCAGTAGCTCAAATAGATATATCAGTCAAAGTAAATACTAAAACCAAAAAAGCCATAACACAAAATGTTCAAGAAATCTGGGACAAAATGAAAAGACCTAACTTGAGAATAATAGTAATAGAAGGAGGAGAAGAATGCCACCTCAAAGGCACAGATAAGGTTTTCAATAAAATCATATAAGAAAACATTCCTAACCTGCAGAAGAAAATGCCTATAAAAATATAAGAAACTTACAGAACACCAAGTTGATATAATACCCCCCAAAAGTTACTACACCTCATAATAATCAAGCAACAAAACATACTGGACAAAGAAAAAATTTAAGAGCTGCAAGACAAAATTGTCAATTTAAGTATAAAGGCATAACCTCCAGAATAACCCTGATTATTCAGTGGAAACAATAAAAGGTAGAAGGTCCTTGTCAGAAGTTATACAGACACTAAAAGAGCATGGCTGCCATAATTGATTACTATACCCTGCAAAACAATCAATCACCATGGATTGAGTAAACAAAATACTTCATTACAAAGTCTGACTGAAGCAATATATATCTACCATCCCAGCACTACAGAATGCATTAGAGGGAAATCTCCAAATTAAGGACCCCATATACAACCACAAAACCACAAACAATCCATAACACCACAGAAGAATATTCCAGGAAAAGGAAATACAAAAATGTTACCATCAAAAATGGCCAGAAATATCAATCAGTGTTCACTAACATCTGTTAATATCAATGAACTCCACTCTCCCATAAATTGAGACACACCAACAGGATGGATACATCAAGAAAAGTCATACTTCTGTTACCTACAAGAAACACACCTCAACCAAAAAGACAGACACTAGCTTAGGTTTGGAAAAAAAATTTTCAGTAAAATAGCCCTAAGAAAAAATCTGGGGTTGCCATTCTAACATTTAACAAAATAGACTTTAAGCTAAAAGCAATTAAAAGGGACCAAGATGGTCATTACATATTCATCACAGGAAAAATTGGTCAAGAGGAGATTTCAATCCTTAATATTTATGCCCCTAATACAAGGGCACCTACCAATGTAAAAAACAACAAAAATACAAAACAAAACAAAACAAAACACAATGCTAAAGCTCAAATCCCACATTAATTCTCAAACCCTAATAGTGGGAGAATCAAATGCCACAGGATAGGTCAACCAGACAAAGACTCAACAGAGAAATAAGGAATCTAAAACAGGTTATGATGCAAATGGATTTAACAGATATCTACAGAAGCTTCACTGCAAACGCAAAGATATATATATATATATATATATATATATATATATATATATATTTCTCTTCTCCTCAAGGAACTTTCTCCAAAATTTACCACATAATTGTTAAAAAAGCAAATTTCAAAAGATACAGAAAAATGAAAAAAATCCCCTGCAATATATCAGAGTATCAGTGCCTAAAGGTAGAGTTCAACAATGTCAATAATCAAAGAAAGCCTAACAACACATGGAAACTAAATATCAATCAGCTGAACCATCTCTGAGTCACGGAAGAGATTCAGATAGAAATGAAAGTCTTCCTAGAATTTAATGAAAAAGAAACCACAACGTATGCAAACTTGTGGGATACAATGAAAGCAGTCTTAGGAGGAAAATTCATTGCTCTAGATGCCTAGGTGAAAACCCAAGAAATCCCACACTAGAGACCTAATAGCTCAGCTGAAAGCTTTCGAACAATTAGAAGCAAACTCACCTAGAAGGAGTAAACAGCAGGAAATTATCAAACTTATAACTGAAACAAATACAATTGAAACAAAAAGAACATTACAAAGAATCCATGAATGAAAAGTTGGTCCTTTCAGAAACTCAATAGAATAGATAAGTCCTTAGCCATTCTAATCAAAAAGTAGAGAGAAAGAGTATCCAAATCAACAAAATCAGAAATGAAAATGGGGACATAACAACAGACTCCCAGAAAATTCAGAGAATTATCCGATCATACTTTGAAATTCTGTATTCCAGCAAAATGGAATTTCCATAAAAATTGGACAGCTTTCTTTACAGATACCATCTACCAAAATTAAATGAAGATCAGATTAATTACTTAAACTGGCCTATAACCCTGAAGGAAATGGAAGCTCCCATTAAAAGCCTCACCAGAAATAAAATCCTTGGTCCAGATGGTTTCAGTGTGGAATTATACCAGACAGTCAAATTAGAATTACTATCATTACTCCTCAAAATATTTCACACAGTAGAAAATGAAGGAATATTGCCAAATTCATTATATGAGGGCACAATTACCCTAATACTCAAGCCACTCAAAGACACATCAAAGGAGGAGAAATACAGACCAATCTCTCTCATGAACACTGACTGATGGCAAAAATCTCAACAAAATTTTAGCAAAGTGTACACAACAACATATGCAAAATATATTCCATCACGACCAAGTAGGCTTCACCTAGAAGTGCAAAACATATGAAAAACCTAAACATTATCCGTCTTATAAAAAATTAAGGAAGAGGACCAAATGATAATATACTTAGATGCTTAAAAAGCTTTTGACAAAATACAACACTTCTATATGATTAAAGCAATGGAGAGATCAGGAATACAGAGAGTATATCTAAGCAAAATAAAGGTGATTTATAAGAAGCCAACAGCCAATATCAAACTTAAAGTACAAAAAAAACAACACAATCCAACTACAATTGGGAATTAGACAAGGATATCCTCTCTCCCATTATCTAATCAATATAGTTCACAAAGTTTTAGCCAAAGCAATAAGAGAATGAAAGAAGATTAATAGGATACAATTGAAATTATCTCTGTTTGCAGATTACATGATTGTATGCATAAGTGACCTACAAAATTCTTTGAAAGAATAGCTATGGCTGACCAACACATTCAGCACTGGAGCAGGATACAACGCTAACTCAAAGAAGTCAGTAGTCCTTCTATAAACTAAATATAAATACCTGAAAGAGAAATAAGGGAAACATTATCTTTCATAATAGCTGGAAATAGTAATAAATACCTTGGATTATCTATGATCAAAGAGGGAAAAGACATATTTGAGAAAAAATTAAAATCACTGAAGAAATTTAAGAGGATATTAGAAAATGAAAAGCTCTCCCATGTTCCTGGATTAGTAGGATCAACATAGTACAAATGGCTACTTTAGCAAAGGCAATCCACAGATTCAACACACTGCACATAAAAATCCCAACGCAATAGTTTTGGAACTTGAATGATCAATACTCAATTTTACTCAGAATACCAGAAAAGACATAATTTACAAAAAAATTCTACTTAACAAAAGTACCTCAGGAGGTATCACCAACCCTGACATCAAGATATATTATAGAGATAGAGTAATAAAAACAGCCTGCTACTGACTTAAAAACAGACTTGTGGATCAATGGAATAGAATTGAGGATCTGGCCATTAACCCAAAAACTGATGAACAACTGACCTTTGACAAAGACACCCTAAATACTCATTGGAAAAAACATAGTATATTTAACAAATTGTTTTGGCATAGTGGGATGAAATTGTGTAGAAAAATGCAAAAAGATCTCAGTCTGTCACCCTGCAGGAAATTCAAATACAAGTGCACCAGAGCCCTCAACATAAACCCAGCCACTTTAAACTTGATTGAAATGAAAGTAGAAAATACACTTCTACAAATTGGCACAGACGACCACTATCTAAATATAACACCACTGGCACGCACACTAAGACCAACAATCAATAAGTGGGACCTCATGAATCTAAGAAGCTTCTGTAAAGCCAAGGACACTGTCAATAGGACAAAACAACAGCCTACAGAATGGGAAAAGATTTATATCAACATTACAATAAAAGAAGACTGTTCTCTAACATATATAGAGAAATCTAGTGTCTTGAGCCCAAAACTTTGAATGACACAATCAAAAGTAGGGTTCAGATCTAAAAAGAGAATTCTCAGATGAATAATTGCAAATGGCTGAAAGGCACCTGATAATGTGCTGATCATCTTTAGCCATCAGAGAAATGCAAATGAAAGCAATTTTGTTATAGCACCTGACATCTATCAGAATGGCTAAGATAAAAGAAACAGAGGACAGCCTATGCTGGAGAGGATATGGAGCAATGGGAACACTCCTCCATTATTGGAGGGAGTGTAAACTCCTTCAGACATTTTAGAATGCAGTATGGCAGCTTCTCAGAAAACTGAGTATCAATCTCCCAAAGGACTCAGCAGTACCACAACTGCGTGTATACTCTAAAGATTCACAATCATACTCCAAAAGAATTAGCTCAACTATGTTCATAGCAGCATTATTTGTAATAGCAAGGACATGGAAAAAACCAAGATGTTACTCAAATGAAGAATGGATTAACAAACTAGGGTACATGTACACAATTGAGTACTACTCAGCACTAAGAAAAAATTATATCCTAAAATTTTCAGGTAATGGATGGACTTGGAGAATATCCTCCTGAGTGAGGTGTCACAAACTCAGAAAGATAAGCAGGGGATGTACTCTCTCATTAGTGGTCTCTAAACAAACAAGGAAGAAAAAAAGCAAAGCATGCACAAGCTGAAAACCACAATCACTGGCTTGGCATCAGAAACATCTTTGACTGACTAATTGAATTTCACTCCCCCTACAGGAACTCCTGACTCTTGAAGTTGTGAGGAGAAAACTGGATTTGCCAAGTGTGGGGACTGGACTAAGCAACATTGGAACAATGGGACCTTGGGACAGCCTGCTGTCTGCCCAGAGAGGGGATGGTGATTTGTGGAGTAGAGAGAATGACCTGATGTTTTGAGAGAGTTAAAGGACCTAGAATAAGGATATACATGAGAGAAAGTGTGACTCCTTTGTTCATAATAATAAAAAGAAGTGTTTGAAATACAAAAATGTAAATAAAGCATATAACTCTCATCAAACCATAGAAAATAATAATGGGAGAGCTCACTAACCCAATTTCACCAAAGGTTATATTTACTAGACAGAATTTTACTGAAGAAATAAGAGATATACGTAATTATCTGATTCAAATGGCCCTAATGAGATACATGAAATTCAAAAAAACAAAGGAATATACATATTTTCAACTCTCACATGGTACTTTCTCTAAAATTGTGTACATAGTCATTAAGCAAATATGAATAGATTCAAAAAATAGGAGTAATTCTTGTAACATATTGGGGTCAACATGGAATAAAGTTAGAGTTTAACAACAACAACCAACATAGAGTATAAAAGAGTATAAAAGCAGACTTGTGTTAAGAAATGGAATTATGAAGCTCCCATTGCTTCCGGTTCTGCTCCCAGGACCAAGTGCTCTCTGCAGAGTCCCAGCACACTCTGGAGCAGGGGCAGGTGGACTCTGCCCCTGACCACACCCACAGCTCCTGCTGAGGGAATTTGTACGGCTCCCCACCATGACCTGGAACTGAGCAAACTGAGCAAACCAAATGAGGGGGTCTCTGAAGGGCAGATTCAAACCCCGCCCAGAGGTGAGGAGGGGTCGCCAGGCCTCAGCACCTATATCCTAGCCTAGGAGGGAGAGTTAGGCTCCCATTGCTTCTGGTTCCACTCCCGCGACCAAGTGCTATCTGCGGAGTCCCAGCACACTCTGAAGCAGGGGCAGGTGAGCCCTGCCCCTGACCACATCCACAGCTACTGCGGATGGAATTTGCACAGCCACCCACCACGACCTCAAACTGAGTGAACCAACAACTGCAGGGGTCACTGAAAGACAGAATTAGACCATGACCAGAGAGGTGACAAGAGACACACACACACCTGAGTGCCACAACTGACCAGGAAACATCTAATTGTGAACCATTGAAGCCATGGGCAAACATCAGTGCAAAAAATTACATAATAATACAAAGGACAACATGGTAACCCCAGAAGAGATTGGCGATCTTACAAATACAAGACTTGAACTGACCAATGAAGAGGAAACAGAAGGAAGCAACACCAAAAATTCCTTTTTGATGATCATCGAAGCTCTAAAAGAAGATATGAAAAAAAGCATTAAAGAAATAGAAAAAAATACAAACAAAAAATTGGAAGAGATGAACAAATCTATGAAAGAAACATGCCAGGAACTACAAGCTGAAATAAAAGCTGAAATAAAGGCTGAAATAAAAGCTGAAATAAAAGCAATAAAAAAGGCAGAAAATGAAGCAAGATGGAAATAGAAAACCTGAAGAAAAAAGCTGGAACCACAGGTACAAGCATAACAAACAGAGTTCAAGAGATGGAAGATAGAATCTCTGAAGTGGAAGACTCAGTAGCTCAAATGGATATATCAGTCAAAGAAAATAGTACAACTAAAAAAGCCATAGCTCAAAATGTTCAGGAAATCTGGGACACCATGAAAAGACCTAATTTGAGAATAATAGGAATAGAAGGAGAAAAATACCAGCTCAAAGGCACAGATAATGTTTTCAATAAAATCATAGAAGAAAACTTTCCTAACCTGAAGAAGGAAATGCCTATAAAGATACAAGAAGCTTACAGAACACCAAATAGATATGATCCCAAAAAATGTCCGTGCGCAACATTATAATCAAGACACAAAACATACAGAACAAAGAAAAAATTTTAAGAGCTGCAAAAGAAAAGGGCCAACTCACATATAAAGGCAGACCCATCAGAATAACGCCTGACTATTCAATGGAAACGATGAAAGCTAGAAGGGCTTGTTCAGAAGTTATACAGATGCTAAAACAGCATGGATGCCAAACTAGAATACTATACCCTGCAAAATTATTAATCACCATAGATCGAGTAAACAAGGTATTTCAGGACAAAGTCAGACTGAAAGAATATCTATCGACCAGTCCAGCACTACAGAGAGTATTAGAGGGAAAACTACAACCTAAGTACCCCAGATACATCCATGAAATCACAAACAATCAATAAGTCCACAGAAGAATACCCTAAAGAAAGGAAATACAAACAAGTTACAACAAAAAATGGGAGAAAATATGAATCAATGGTCACTAATTTCCCTTAATATCAGTGGTCTCAACTCTCCTATAAAAGTCACACACTAGCAAGATGGATACAACAACAGAAGCCATCCTTCTGTTGCCTACAAGAAACACACCTAAGCTGCAAAGACAGACACAGGCTTAGAATAAAGGGTTGGGAAAAGATTTTCCAGTCAAATGGTCCTAAGAAACAAGCAGGGGTTGCAATCCTAATATCTAACGAAGTAGACTTTAAGCTAAAAGCAATAAAAAGGGACCAAGAGGGTCACTACTTATTCATCACAGGAAAAATTGGTCAAGAGGAGATTTCAATCTTAAATATTTATGCCCCTAATGTAGGGGCACCTACATATGTAAAAGAAACACTGCTAAAGCTCGAATCTCACATCAGTTCTTACACCCTGATAGTGGGAGACTTCAATACCCCACTTTCAACCCTGGATGGATCAACCAGTCAGAGCCTCAACAGAGAAATAAGGAGTCTAAATAAGGTTATGATGCAAATGGATGTCATACATATCTACAGAACCTTCCACCTAAAGGCAAAGGAATATACATATTTCTCAGCTCCTCATGGAACTTTCTCCAAAATTGACCACATAATTGGTCATAAAGCAAATATCAGCAGATACAAAAAAGTGGAAATAGTCCCTTGTAACATATTGGGCCATCAGGGCTTAAGTTGGAGTTCAACAACATCAAAACCCAAAGAAAGCCTACCAACTCATGGAAACTAAACATCAATCAGCTGAACCATCTCTGGGTCAAGGAAGAAATTAAGAAAGAAATCAAAGTTTTCCTAGAATTCAATGAAAATGAATCTACAACGTATCCAAATTTGTGGGACACAATGAAAGCAGTCTTAAGAGGAAAATTCATAGCGCTAGATGCCTATATGAAAAACCTTGAGAAATCCCACACTAGAGACCTAACAATGCAGCTGAAAGCCTTAGAACAATTAGAAGCGAATTCACCTAGGAGGAGTAGACGGCAGGAAATAATCAAACTTAATACTTAAATTAATACAATTGAAACAAAAAGAACGATACAAAGAATCAACAAATCTAATAGTTGGTTCTTTGAGAAAGTTAACAAGATAGATAAGCCCTTAGCCAACCTAATAAAAAAACACAGAGAGAGTATCCAAATCAAAAATATCAGAAATGAAAAGGGGGACATAACAACAGATCCCCAGGAAATACAGAGAATTATCAGGTCATATTTTGAAAATTTGTATTCCACAAAAATGGAAAACCTAGAAGAAATGGACAGCTTTCTGGACAGGCACCATCTTCCAAAATTAAGTGAAGATCAGATTAATTACCTAAACAGGCCTATAACCCTTAAGGAAATTGAAGCTGTCATTAAAAGCTTCCCCCAAAATAAAAGCCCTGGTCCAGATGGTTTCAGTGCCAAATTCTACCAGACATTCAAAGAAGAATTACTACCGTTACTCCTCAAACTATTTTCACACAGTAGAAACTGAAGGAATATTGCCAAATTCCTTTTTTGAGGCCACAATCACCCTAATACCCAAGCCACTCAAAGACACAGCAAAGAAGGAGAATTACAGACCAGTTTCCCTTATGAATATTGATGTGAAAATTCTGAACAAAATTTTGACAAACCATATACAACAATGCAAAAAAGATATCATCCAACATGACCAAGTAGGTTTCATCCCAGAAATGCAGGGCTGGTTCAACATATGAAAAACTGTAAATGTTATCCATCATATTAACAAACTAAAGGAACAAAACCACATGATCATATCCTTAGATGCAGAAAAAGCCTTTGACAAAATCCAACACTCCTTTATGTTTAAAGCCCTGGAGAGATCAGGAATAAAGGGAGAATACCTAAATATAATTAAGGCGATTTACAAGAAGCCAACAGCCAGTATCAAACTTAATGGAGAAAAACTCAAAGAAATCCCACTAAAGTCAGGAACTAGACAAGGATGTCCTCTCTCCCCTTATCTATTCAATATAGTTCTTGAAGTATTAGCTAAAGCAATAAGGGAACGAAAAGAGATTAAGTGCATACAAATTGGAAAAGAAGCAGTTAAGCTATCTCTGTTTGCAGATGATATGATTGTATACATAAGTGACCCACAAAATTCTACCAAAGAACTGCTACAGCTGATAAACATCTTCAGCAATGTAGCAGGATACAAGACAATTTGAAAAAAATTAGTAGCCCTTCTATACGCTAAAGATAGAAGAGCTGAAAAAGAAATCAGGGAAACATTACCCTTCATATTAGCTGTAAATAGTATTAAACACCTTGGAGTAACTATAACCAAAGAAGTAACAGATCTATTTGACAAAAATTTTAAATCATTGAAGACAGAAATTGAAGAGGATATCAGAAAATGGAAAGGTCTCCCATGTTTCTGAATTGGTAGGATCAACATAGTAAAAATGGCACTTCTACCAAGGGCAATCTACAGATTCAATGCACTGCCTTTCAAAATCCCAACACAATATTTTTTGGACCTTGAAAGAACAATTCACAATTGCATTTGTAATAACAGGAAAGCCAGGATTGCCAAAACAATTTTACTCAACAAAAGAACCTCAGGAGGTATCACCATCGCTGACTTGCAGCTATACTATACAGCTACAGTAATAAAAACAGCCTGGTACTGGCATAAAAACAGACTTGTAAACCAATGGAATAGAACTGAGGATCCAGACATTAACCCAAAAACCTATAAACACCTGATTTTTGACAAAAGGCCCAAAACATTCAATGGAAAAAAGATAGTATATTTAACAAATGGTGTTGGCATAACTGGAAGGAAGTGTGTAGAAAAATGCAAATAGATCCGAGCCTGTCACCCTGCACAAAACTCAAATCCAAGTCGATCAAAGACCTCAACTTGACTCCAAACACTTTGAACTTGATAGAAAAGAAAGTGGGAAATACACTTCTACAAATTGTAATGGGCCACGACTTCCTAAATATAACACCAGTGGTACAGGCACTAAGACCAACAATCAATAAGTCGGATCTCCTGAAGCTGGGAAGCTTCTGCAAAGCCAAGGACACTGTCAATAGGAAAAAACACCAGCCTACAGAATGGGAAAAGATTTTCACCAACCCTACAAGTGATAGAGGACTGAACTCTAAGGTATATAAAGAGCTCAAGAATTTAGATCCCATAACCTTGAATAACCCTATTAAAAAATGGGGTTCAGATCTAAAAAGGGAATGCTCAGCAGAGGAACTACGAATGGCTGAAAGGCACCTGAAAAAGTGCTCTTCATCTTTAGTCATCAGAAAAATGCAAATCAAAACAACTTTGAGATACCACCTAAAACCTGTTAGATATGCTAAGATAAAAGGCACAGATGACAGCCTGTGGTGGAGAGCATGCAGAGCAAGGGGAACACTCCTCCATTGTTGGTGGGATTGTAAGCTTGTTCAGCCACTTTGGAATACAATATCGAGGTTTCTCAGAATATTGAGAATTCCCAAAGACCCAGCAATACCACTTCTGGGTGTATACCCTAAAGAGGCACATTCACATTCCACAGGTATTAGCTCAACTATGTTCATAGCAACATTATTTGTAATAGCATGAATCTGGAAACAACCTACATGTCCCTCAAGTGAAGAATGTATAAACAAACTGTGGTACATCTACACAATGGAATACTACTCAGCAGTAAGAAAAAATGATATCCTAAAATTCACAGGCAAATGAATGGATTTGGAGAATATCCTCCTGAGCGAAGTATCACAAACTCAGAGAGATAAGCAGGGGATGTACTCACTCACTAGTGGTCTTTAAACAAATAAACCAGAAAAAAAGCAATCATGCCCAAGCAGCAAACAACAACCTCCAAACAGCTTGGGATCAGAAACACCCTGGACTGACCCTTGAAACCCCAGTCCAACTACAGGAACACCTGACTCACTCTTGAGGGAGGGGGAACAGAACTGGATTTGGCCAGGAGTGGAGACTGATCCAAGCATTATTGGGTCAGTGGGACCATAAGACTGTCTGCTCCCTTCACAGGGAGGGGATGGGGATTTTCAGAGAAGGAAAATGATCAGATGTGGTGGGAGGGGGAAGAGACCTTGAATAAGGATTTACAGGTATGGAAAAAAAAATTCAGAGGGAAAGCTGAACACAAAGAAAATATACGTGTAGTAATCTTATTTGTATTTCCACCCTTGATAAGCCATGCTTATGATTCTTATCCTCTGTATAGTTATTGTTAACTCTTCCATATTTTAAATTCTTTTTACTGTTTTTTTTGATAAATACAAAATAAAGAAGGAGGAAAAAAAATGGAATCATTTTGAAGATCCAGATATTAACCACTACATCTATAAAATTAGATTTTTGACAAAAAGTTAAGAAATATTCCTCAGAAAATGCATAGTATCTTTAACAAATGGTGTTGTCACAGGTGAATGGCAGGGTGTTCAAAATGCAAAGTCATCCAAGACAATCTCCCTGCACAAAACTCAAACTCATGTTTGTCAAAGATGTCAAAATAAACCCCAACATTCCTCAATTTGTTAGAACAAAGGCAATATACCCACCATGGGATTGGCATAGATGACCACTTCCTAAACATAACACCAGTAGCTCAGACACAAAGAACAACAAATATAAGTTGTACCTGCGGAAATTTAGAAGCTTCTGTAAGACCAAGGACACAGTCAATAAGACAAAATGACACCCTACAGAATGGGAAAAAATTTTCACCACCAAACAAGTGACAGAGAATTCATCTATAAAATAAAGAACTCTAGAACTCCAAATCCTAAAATGTGCATTTAAAACTATGGTTAAGAGCTAAAACAGTAAATTCTCAGGAGAAGAACAAAAAATCCTGGAAAGGATCTGCAAAAAGTTCTCAACTTCTTGAGCCATCAGAGAAATGCAAATCAAAACAATATTAGGCTATCACCTTAACACCAATAAGAATGGGTAAATTTAAAAATACAGAGGGTAGTCTATGCGGGAGAGAATGTGGAGTGATGGGATTGAAGTGTTGAAGGAACTGTAAACTTGTTTATGCTCTCTGGAATACAATATAGGTGTTTCTCAAAAAACTGGGAGTCAAGGAATCAAGGATTCAGCAATAACTCTTTTAAGCATAAACCATATGTAGCACATTTGCTACCCAAGTACTTTATCTCAACTATGTTTATAGCAACATTGTTTGTAATAGTAAGAACCTGGAAACAACCTAATTGTCCCTCAACTGAAGAATGGATCAAAAAACTCTGGTACATACACACAATGGCTTTCTACTCAGCAGTCAGAAAAAAAAAAAGATATCATAAAACTCATAGGTAAATGGATAAAATAGGAGAATATATTCTGGAGCCATACATCACAAACACAGGAAGATAAGCAAGGGATGCTTTCATTGGTTATTTAACTTTAAATAAAAAAACAAAGAATTTCCAAGCTGCAAATCACTTCCACTGAACAGCTCTGAATATGAAACACTTTGAGTTTGAGTTTTGTGCAGAATAATAGGCTTGGATCTATTTGCATTTCTCAATATATAGCCATCATTTATGCAATCACAATTTGTTGAGGATACTATCTTTTTTCCATTAAATATTATGAGTCTATATGTCAAAACTCAATTGTTTATAGCCCTTTGTGTTGATGCCTAGATCATTAAATAAACTCCATTGATCCCCAAGACTGTATTCATGCCAGTACCACACTGTTTTTCTTACTGAAGCTCTACAGTATAACATGAAGTCTGAGATGGTAATGCCTTGTAAGGTTATTTTCTGTGTGTGTGTGTGTGTGTGTGTGTGTGTGTGTGTGTGTGTGTGTGTGTAAGCAAAATTGTTTTGGCAGTTCTTGGTTAGAGCTCTAGTAGTGTTTCTTTTACATATGTAGGTGCCCTTATATTAGGTGCATAAATATTCAGGATTGAAATTTCATCTCTCTTGATTGATTTTTCCAAAGAAAAATAGTAATTTACATCCTGATATCTTTTGATTGACTTAAGTTTGAAATCGTCTTTGTTAGATGTTAGGATCACAATACAAGCTTGGTTTTTTGGAAGTATTTGTATGGAAAGACTGATCTGAAATTTTTACTCTGACCTTATGTTTTTCTTTAGAGTAGAGGTGTGACATGAATGCAGCCGAAGGTTGCTTTTGGTTTTGTAATCCATCTTATTAGGGTGTTTCTTTATAGAAGTGAATTAAATTATTTTATACAGAGGGATATTAATGACCACTGATTGTTATGACCTGTAATTTTTGGTGATAGTATGTGTGTATTTTCTTTCCAAGCAATTTTATTCTGTGGGATTATGAATTGTTTGAGGTTTCATGCATGTATATCCTTTTCTTAGTTTGGAGTTTTCCCTGTAGTGATTTATGAATGTTCGATTTGTGTTTAGTAATTGTTTAACGCTGTGTTTTTCATGAAATATTATGCTTACTCCACCGAGAATGATTAGTAGTTTTGCTGGGTGTGGATATCTGGGTTGGCAGCCATATCTTATCTGTGTCTGATAACTTCTGTCCTGGATCTTTTTGCTTTAACTTTTTCTAATTAATAGTCTGGCATTATTGTGATGGGTCTGCTTTTATAGGTATATTGGGCCTTTTCCTTGTAGTTGTTAATATTTTTTTATTTTTTTTTTGCTATGTTTGTGGCTTGATTATTATATCATGTACAGATTTTTTGAAGGGTCTAGCATATTTAGTGTTCTGTTAGCTTCTTCTATCATTATGGGCATATTCTACTTTACGTTGTGGAAGTTTTCTTTCATGATTTTATTGAACACATTTATCTGTTTTTTGAGCTGGTATTCTTTTCCTTCTCTATGATTATTATTCTCAGGTTTGCTCTTTTCATGTGCCCCAATTGCCTTGAACATTTTGTGTTATGTCTTTTATGATATTAGTGTATTCTTTCAGAGATTTGTCTATTTCCACTATTTAATCTTCCTGTCCAGTATTCTCTCTTCTATCTCTTAGATTCTGTTACTCATGCTTATATCTGTACTGCAAATTTATTTCTACAGATTCTCTTTCATCCCTTGCCTGTTTGAGTGCCTTCTATATTATTTCATTTTTAATTTTAATTTCTCAAATCAATCTTGTATTTGTTGCATTTTGCCGTTTTTGGGTTTCATCAAGTACTTTTTCATTTTTCCAATTTTTTCTTCAATTCCTTTAAGGGATTTATCTTGTCCTCTTTTGATACTTCTATAATCTTCATAAAGGTTTTTTTTTACTGTTTTCTCCTTCAGATTTCTCTTCAATGCTCTCTTCAGGTCTTTGTGTTTAAAAGCATCATTGTCTTCCAGTGGTGCCTTATAGTTCCTTACATAGTTTTATGTATCTTTTACTTATAACTGCCCATTGCTTCTTTGGTTTCACTCATTGTCATGTCTTAGTGCAATTTTAGTCAGTTGTGACTACAGGAGATATGTGTCTTTTTTCTGCTTTTGACAGGTAGTTTGCATGATTTCTTACTCTAACCAGGCCACAGGACCATGCTGTCTGTCGCCACCTCACTACCACTACACCCTGTAAACCATGGGTTCATGATGTTAACAAAGATATCCTATCTCTGTGATAATGTAGAATGCCTTGGAATTGGAATCTGGTAATCTGTGATGTGACTTTCAGGATTGTTGTGGAATGATCTTCCAACACTTTTTGTAGGGTATGCCTTGTCATGTGGTCAAATATGGGACTGTGTCTCTGGCCACATGGATGAGGTTCTTGGGAGTACCAGAGGCTGTAACCTGCTCACCTCCAACTCCACTTTGGACCTGTGATCCTTACTGTCTGAAGCTGTGTGATGTCTATTGTGCCCTAGACAATGTGGGCTCCTGTTTCTGTACACATATTTCAACATATATTAAATTGTTTATATGATTGTCATGTATAAATAGAGTGTTTGTCCCAAAATTTAATATTTTTTTGGTGTAGATACTCTTTAATTATGAGTCTTAGTCTCTTGTTGTACTAAGATGATAAAACCTACTGGGCATAGGTACCTATGTTCTATATCTTATAGTCATGCTATTAAGTATTCTAAATATATAATAAATTATATCTAATAAATATACAGTATTAAACACAAATAAACCTAGAGCATATGACATTTAATTGTTTTGTTTACAAATGACTGCAAGACACACAGTTCTTTGGCTCACCTCTATTTCTTTCCCAAATGATATTTGGCATAAAAGAAACTCCACCTTGAGATTCCATTTTTTGCCAAATAATGTCATGTTGTGCAAAAAATTGCTTTGATTGGTGCTCACAGTAAATACTGCCTATTCCAAACAATAAGCACAAAATAAAAAGAAAACTATATCTTCACAATATTATCCAAAATTTCATGCTTCAGATGAGATATGTCATATATAATAGTTATTCATTAAAAATTTTAAATGGATTAACAAACTGTGGTACATCTACACAATGGAATACTACTCAGCAGTAAGAAAAAATGATATCCTAAAATTCACAGGCAAATGGATGGATTTGGAGAATATCCTCCTGAGCAAAGTATCACAAACTCAGAGAGATAAGCAGGGGATGTACTCACTCCCTAGTGGTCTCTAAACAAACAAACAAGAAAAAAAGCCAAACATGCCCAAGCAGCAAACCATAACCACTGAACAGCTTGGGATCAGAAACACCCTAGACTGACCCTTCAAACCCCAGTCCACCTAAAGGAACACCTGACTCACTCTTGAGGGAGGAGGGACAAAACTGGATTTGGCCAGGAGTGAAGACTGATCCAAGCATTACTGGGCCAGTGTGACCATAGGACTGTCTGCTCCCTGCCAAGGGAGGGGATGGGGAGTTGCAGAGAAGAAAAATGATCAGATGTGGTGGAAGGGGGAAGAGACCTTCAATAAGGATATACAGGGATGGAAAAAAAATTCAGAGGGAAAGCTGAACACAAAGAAAATATATGTGTAGTAATCTTATTTGCATTTCCACGTTTGATAAGCCATGCTTATGATTATTATCCTCTGTATAGTTATTGTTAACTCTTCAGCATTTTTAAATTATTTTTACTGTTTTTTTGATAAATACAAAATAAAGAAGAAAAAAAAAGAAAAGAAAAAATTTTTTTAAATATTTTAATGTTTCAAAAAGTGTTGTGATGGACTATCCAGGAAGCTGGAAGTTCTCTAATTCAATCTAAAATATTTTAAAATTTGTTAGCTCATACTTCACTTTACACATGTCATTTAATTTTTTTCTTTTGGTCTTTGATGGGATTAAAGATTTTTGACATCTCACATCAATGCTGAAAATATTAATTAATATATTTTTGTAATGTAAATTCACTGAACCTATTTAAATGAACTTTTCTTATATAAAGACTGTTTATTTGGTGTTGTAAATATTTATTTTTCTAAAATGGTATTCTTTATAGGCCAATTTAAAAGAAAATGAGTAAGCAAAAGAAACAGACATTTTCTTTTCTTTTTTTTTTTTGTGTGTGTGTGTGTGAGCATTGGGATTTGTAAATCTTCATGACTTGATTTAAAAAGTTATTACTATAAATGAACTGAAAGTGATCAATCAATAGAAGAAATGAGTGTTTCATAAATTCATTAACAACAAGATTCCCCTGACTCAATAAAACTATGGTGAGTTATTTGTAATAATTTGTGAAACAAAATCAAAATATTTCTACATATTGCATATAAATAGCTCTAGTCTTATTATAAATACAATATTTTACCCTTTAGTATTTACTATATCTTTTTTGATTATATTTGATGTCTTTTTCCATGTAAATATGTATGTGGATATAGCGGATTTGTTATCATGAATTTCAGCTATTATGATTCTGTGTTTGTAATATAAAATGGAAACATTCCATGGATTTTGAACTATTAAGATTTAAATCTAGGTCTTTCAAAGATGAAGTGCTCAGGAAATTGTGGTTTAATGGAAAACACATTTTTGGTTTATCATGCATTTTGTGTCTTGCAACCCAGTCAGATATTCTTGTTTTTTTTTTTTTTTAATTGTGTTTTTTAAACAACAGCTACTGATGCTACACTTACCCATTCTTCTGCTGCTGACTCAGCCCTTCCTTGACACATCTCAACCTTCTCTAAGGTGTTAAGAACTCAATGGCAAACAGCAAAAACTTTATGAGATATTTTGGAACATAAGGATAAGTCCTGTCCTGAAATGAAAAACTAAAATCTCAGATTTTTATAACATTGTAGAGCATATATGTTAGAGTACAAACTTCACTAACATGGTGGGGTTTAAAGAGTGTAGGGCGCAGTTTGCCTTTGCACAGCTTGCCGGCACCGCTTATGCTAATTAGGCATCGAGTAGTGACCAATCCGATGTGCCTATGGCATCGAGAAAGGACCTATCCGATGCGATCCTCAAATATGTTAATGAGCCATTACTTTGGGCCAATCACCAGCCATATGCTAATGAGACTACTTTGAACCAATCATTGGCTGTATGTTAATGAGGCATTGTGTTGCGCACCAATCACGCGCCAGGCTCCCCTATATAAGCAGGCTGAATTTCAGGCTCTGCGTCTTCTTTCCACCACTTCACAACTGAGCTGTAACT
>PVIH01013623.1:0-28539 GCA_004025045.1 Sigmodon hispidus | reverse complement strand
TGTTCTGCAGGACAGAGGCGGCTCGCCACAAAAGAGTGCTCATTGGGTTCAAAAAATGGGGATCACATATAAAAGGTGAATTCTCAGCAAGAGAATTACAATTGCCTGAAAGGCACTGGAAAAAGTGCTCAACATTTAGCCATCAGAGAAATTCAAATTAAAACAACTTTGAGCTACTACCTTACACCTGTCACATTGGCTCAGTTTAAAGACACAGATGACAGCCTATGCTGCAGAGGTTTTGGAGTAAGGGAAACACTCCTCCATTGCTGATGGGAGTTCATCCCTCCAACAATGCAGTAAGCTAGTTCAGCCACACTGGATAGCAGTACAGTGGTTTCTCAGATAATTGGGAACCCATCTCCCCAATGATCCAGCAATAATGCTACTGTGCATGTACTCTAAAAATACACAATTGCACTCAAAAGAAAATGGCTCAAATATGTTCATAGCAGAAATATTTGTAATTGCAAGAACCTGGAAACAAGCTAGATGCCCCTCTACTGAAGAATAGTTTAACAAAATGTGGCACATTGACCCAATGGAGTACTACCCAGCAGTAATTAAAAATGATATCCTAACTTTTCCAGGCAAATGGATGGATTTGGAGAATATTCTCCTAGACTAGATATCACAAACATGAAAGACAAGCAGGGTATTTACTCATTTGTGGATTCTAAACAAGAAAGCAAAAAGCAAATTATGTCCAAGCAGCAAACCACAAACACTGAACAGCTTAGAATCTGAAAAATATTAGATCGGCTGTTGGAGCATATTATCCTCAGTGAAATATCTGACCCAGTCTTGATGTTGTGGTAGGAAAGAGTACCCGCCTAGAGTGAATGCTGAACTAAGCCACCTTGGGACCTTGGGAACTCCTTTCCTTGCAGGAGAGAAGAAAATGATATATGGAAAAAGGAAGAAACTGACAGGAAGAGAAAGAATGTAGAAGTTGCTTGAACTAAGGTATAAGTAAATATAAATTATTTCTTTATTAACACTAAAAAAACATAAAAAAACTTAGTGTTCAAACTAAAAAAAAAAATAGACTTTTTATTAGGAAACTTCCAATAGGATAAATGTCCCTATGACAACCAAATATTTTTGAGGATCTTTTCTCTAAGGTTTCCTTATGATCCAACTAGAGTACTGTTAATATTGGCCAACTAATATGATTTGTACTTCTTAGCTTTATTATAATAGAAAACCATTATTTATTTTAGCAAGTTAATTTAATATTTACATAAAATTATACTCTTGAATATTCTAATTAAAATACCATAGGACCCCAAATTTGGAGATGTGGAATCATACTGAAGTTTTACTATGGAACTAATGCTCTGCTAGTTAGTCAACCCAAAACATAGAAGACAAACAGCACCCTATGAAATCCTAGGAATAAACATGATTTAAAATGTTGAGTTAAGCTTCTTAGAGGAAATAATATTTTTAATATCAAAATTCTTTTGACAATGTCGATTACACGTCTCAGTCATATTCATCTTTGATATATATCTTAACTTATGCACATAAACTAAGTGAATGACACTTTCTCTAATGGAGATAAAAAAGGTTAACTGAGAAGCACCATTTGTGGTCTCATGTATTATATGTCATTCTCAACTACTGCCTGTTATTTGATCCACAACTATTATTGGTAAGCCTCATTACTGAAACTTCCATCCCTATTATACAAATAATTTTAAGTCCTTGGAAAAACTTTTGGTGAGCGTACTGGCACTTTAGATTAGAAAAATGCCATAAATCGCTTCATTATTATTCTTCCCAATGAATCAGTTCTCTTTGGCACACAATTAGTCAACTTTTATTAAATGACTAATCTAGAATTTGGGGCCTATAATCCTTTTACATAAGAAGTGCTGCTACTTGGTGATGGACTCTTGCTAATTTGTATCACTGGGTCTTTGACAGCACTGCTAGGAAATGAGCAGTTTAGGTCATTTATTTTCTAGTTCTCCTGGGCATAACTTATTATGTCAAAACTCAATTTTCAGGAAAAATAACATTTTCAGCTATTTATAATTGGTTTTCTTTGCAACTTATTTTTGATTACTAATTGGTGGCTCACATCACACTAATCACTATGGAAACTTAGACTTTCTGCATATCAGAGTTCTACAGAAATTGTCAGGGTTTCATTTTTTAACTGCAGAGCAAATGAGTCTTGATTATTCCTAATGGAATAATGGTGCTAGTTTATATATGATTTGTATGTTAAGCAAAATCCATTAACTGCTCAAATGTACTTAAATATCTTAAATATCTGGCCCTCAATTTCAGATAAATATTCAAAAGCATAAAAAGAAAGTTTGATTCATCTTGTGAGTATGTCCCTAGTAATACAATAGATGCTATCATTTTCATTCTATGTATTTTTTCTGAATCCTAGTAGGTTTATCCTGTTTTACAACTTTTTTGTATAGATATTTAACAGCAGATGTTAAAAAAAAAAGTTATACAGAGTTTTAACTTGTGGTAATTACAAAATTAAAAGCTCCTCCATACATAGCATGCCACCAGAAGAATCCAGTTATATCATGACAATAATGATTAGAATGGCACTAGAGGACCTGCATGTCTCTAATCAACTGAAAGCAGTCTATTGTTAAAAGAACTGACATTATACTTTTGATTGTTAACAATAATCACAAAAGAAAGTTTGCTGGCAAAAACTGTTCAAGCAAAGAAAATATTGACCTGGACTCAATACTGACATCTGTGATTGAAATTTCAATAATCCAAGAGGTTTTTTCCAGAATCAGATTGCAGAACCACATAAATCCTTGAGCTCAAAATTCCGTCAATCCCTCTACTTGCCCTAGAATCAGACCATAATTTAAGCCTTTGAACATATCAACAATCTCTTTAATTTCAGTGCTCTGTTGTAATTACCACTGTTATTAACCTGAGAAAACTATTAGTTTGAATTCTTCTGTTGTAATAATATTTTGCATGGGTTTTGTAGTGTGGTGTGACATTCACCAAAGTCCATGCAGAGTGGAGTAGAGTAGATCCCTTGGAGCAGAGCATACCTGTAACAATTTTCCTGAGGAATCCCTTGTTTGCCTGAGAAAAACTTAATCGAGAACCAAGGGGAATTTCTGTAAAGTGTTATGCTGTAAGGATGAATTGGAAATGTGGTGACTGTTCTGTGTGATGTAAATAAACTAACTGATTTTTCTCTGTAGAGCACTGTAGAAGTGGGTGGAGTATCAGAGGAAGAGACAAGCAGAAGGTGGGTGGAGTTAGTCAGTCTTCATCCAAACCCAGAAGGAGGAGTATGTAAAAGATACAGGTAAGCCAGATGAATGAGCTAGCTAGTAATGTGAATAAGACATAGGTCAAAAAGTACGAAGTAAAATAAACTTCTGATTCATTTCTTTGGGGAACAAAAGCCGCCACGTGGACCAGGTTCCAAACCTCCTCCTAGGACCAGGTTACAAAACCTCCGAGCCAAAAGGGCCTAGGAAACCTCCTGCAGCACATTATATTTTAAAAAGGCATCTCTTGTTCCAATACATTCTAAGCTACTTCCAAATTCCTTTTCTATCAAGTTAAGTGTATCTGGATATATGTTGCAGTCTTATTTTATGCATGATGGCAGAAATGTCTTAATTACTGTTGTTCTTAAAATGCGCATGTTGTCAGGGTTGGAGATACCATTAAAAGCTCTTTTTTTGGCTAAATTGATTTTGTTATTATGGATTTTTTTGTTTTTCAATATGAAGCCAAGTGTTGTTATTTTGTAAACATGTAATGTATTGTGTATAAATTGCAGTGAATCTGAATTTTTTTGTTGAAAGAATGCCATAATAATTATGTGAGACTTACTTAAGTATTAGATTTAGAAATCTTTCCATTTTCTGATGTTTTTTTAAAAACTAACAGTTTTGTCTATCACGTCTTAGATGTTGTCAAATTAGATTTCTCAAAGTAATCTTTTCCTAATTTTGATATAAAAAGTGCAATGATTTTCTGATTTCTTTAACTGACCATTTATTAATTATGTATAAATGAGTTAGTTTTTATAAATCTTATAATGTGCTATACTACTGGAGTGTTATCAACAGTACAGATTCCATTATAGAAATGTGGGAGTTACCTACCCATGACATAAGTGTTAATACTCTAGAATGGGAATAAAAATTACACTGTCAAATTTCAAGTCAGTCTATACCTAGAACTACCAAGACATCTCTGACAGCTGCAGTTGCAATGGAACATCAAAACTCTTGGGTGAAATGTATACTGTTTGCAAAGTGCAGCTTTACCTGGAGAGGTTGGGACAGCTCTAAAGGCTGGAGCTACAGTAAATCATCTCATGTTTGGTGGAAATGATATCCTGAGAGTTTAGGAAGTCAGACAATATGTGAAGCAAGAGTGTCAAGTGGTATAGTCTCCTTTGAGGATATTGCAATTATGCTTTTCTCCTGGAAAGCTGCTAGACACAAACATTGTTCTGCACCTCTTAATGTGTCCTCCCACCAGATATCTTCTTCTTCTCTAGATTCAAGTTGTTACTTTTTGGCTCACTCTTTTAAAGTAAAATTGTTGCAGAAATATTGTAATAAATTTTCACTCTAACAACTTGTATCCTATTCTGCTCTGCCTTTATCAATACCCTAAATGATGTTTCAATAATATTCTTTTATATTTATACTCCTTATATACCTTGTCAGTCCTCACTAAAAGGACATCTCAACAAGTCTCTTTTGCTCAAGAAACCCAAAAAACTAAAGGAATGGTTTCAGTAAGTGAAGATTTTAGAAGAAAAAATTGGTGTGAAGAAAGACTGAAAAGGAGTACCTTTCCCTCTTGGGTACAAAACAATAGCCTACAACTGAATTGGCAGATACTTTAACTTTGGCCTTTTTAGCTTAAAGTTCCTCTAAAAAAACTCAAATTTGCTTAGTTATTGCTGTTGAAGTATTGCTGTATTGAAGAACTCACACTTTCTTTCCTTGTATGTCCTTATAAAAGGTCCCTTCCCTCTCCCACCATATCATGTCATTCTCTTTTCTCCACAACTTCCCCCCCTACCACACCCTGGCATGCATAATGCAGTCCACTGGTCCCACTATCCCTATATTGCTTACTTCAGCCTCCAGTCCTGGCAGATCCAGTTTTCTCTCCCCAACCTCAAGACTGAGTCAGGTGTAACTTTAGGCTGTAGACTCCCATTCTAAAGCCAGGGCATAATTCTCTCACTGGTTAAAATTTAACTAGGTTCTGAGTCAATGCATGTTTCTTCATTTTGGGATAAATTTTAAATTGTTCCTTTTACTAGTTCCTGTGTCTGACCCAAGCTCTGCTTTTTCACATGCTTTCTTAGATTTAGAACTCTAATTCTACAGCCAGGGGGTATTTATTTTACTGTCTTTGATTCTAAGTGTCAAGTGTATTTCTTTGATATTGGATTCAGTGTTATTGCTTATTTTTCATGTGATTCTGGGTTAAGGAGGAAAGTGACTGTTTTACTTTTCAGGTCAAAGATACAGGCTCAGCATATTTTGTTTGGCTATTTTCTTATATATATTCTTAGATCATGTATAAATATTAACATTTTAAGTACTTTTTTCAATTTATATTTTGTGAATGTTTTGTTGTCTTAAAACCTTTGATAAAAAAATAATAAATGGAATAAACATGGGGAGCATTAAAGCCTTCTTTTGTGTCTGTTTTTAAAAATGGAATTTCCTTTTGATTTGTTCTCCATATAATTTGATGTTGGCTATTGTCTTTGTAAAAATTGCTACATTGTTTTTAGAAATAATATAAATTACAGACCTCTCAGAGTTTTATCATGAATGTATGATGGATTTTTAAAGTGTTCAAATGCTTCTAATAAATTAATCATTTTTTTCTTTTGTATTTAACAAAAAACACTAACATGAACTTAAACTGAGGAAAAGTTAACAATAACTATAAAGAGGATAAGAATCATAAGCATGGCTTATCAAGGGTGGTAATGCAAATAAGATTGCTACACATATATTTACTTTGTGTTCAGCTTTCCCTCTGAATTTTTTTTTTTCCATCCCTGTATATCCTTATTCAAGGTCCCTTCCCCATCCCACCACATCTGGTCATTTTTCTTCTCTGCAAATCCTGGCCAAATTCCGTTTTGTCCCCCCTCCCTCAAGAGTGAGTCTGGTGTTCCTATATTTGGAGTGGGGTTTGAAGGGTCAGTCCAGGGTGTCTCTGATCCCAAGCTGTTCAGTGGTTGTGATTTGCCGCTTGGGCATGCTTGGCTTTTTTCTTGTTTGTTTGTTTAGAGACCACTAATGAGTGAGTACATCTCCTGCTTATCTTTCTGAGATTGTGATACCTTGCTCAGGAGAATATTCTCCAAATCCATCAATTTGCCTGCAAATTTTAGGATATCATTTTTTCTTACTGCTGAGTAGTATTCCATTGTGTAGATGTACCACAGTTTGTTAATCCATTCTTCATTTGAGGGACATCTAGATTGTTTCCAGGTTCTTGCTGTTTCAAAAATGCTGCTATGGACATAGTTGAGCTAATACCTTTGGAGTGTGAATATACCTCTTTTGGCTATACAGCCAGAAGAGGTATTGCTGGGTCCTTTGGGAGATTGATTCCAGTTTTCTGAGAAACCACCATATTGTATTCCAAAGTGGCTAAACAAGCTTACACTCCCACCAACAATGGAGGAGTGTTCCCCTTGCTCGGCATCCTCTCCAACATGGGCTGTCATCTGTGCCTTTTATCTTAGCCAATCTAACAGGTGTTAGGTGATATCTCAAAGTTGTTTTGATTTGCATTTCTCTGATGGCTAAATATGAAGAGCACTTTTTCAGGTGCCTTTCAGCCATTCGTAGTTCCTCTGCTGAGAATTCCCTTTTTAGATCTGAACCCCATTTTTGATAGGGTTATTCAAGGTTTTGGGATCTAAATTCTTCAGCTCTTTATATATCTTTGAGATCAGACCTCTATCACTTGTAAGGTTGGTGAAAATCTTTTCCCATTCTGTAGGCTGTAGTTTTGTCCTTTGAGTGTCCTTGGCTTTGCAGATGCCTCCTAGCTTCAGGAGATCCCACTTATTCATTGTTGGTTTTAGTGTATGTGCCACTGGTTTTATGTTTACGAAGTGGTCACCAGTGCCAATTCATAGAAGTGTATTTCCTACTTTCCTTTCTATAAAGTTCAAAGTGGCTGCACTTAAGTTGAGGTTTTTAATTCTCTTGGATTTGAGTTTTGTGCAGGATGACAGGCTCGTATCTATTTGCATTTTTCTCCACACTTCCATCCAGCTATGCCAACACCATTTGTTAAATATATTATTATTTTTTGTTTGAATGTTTTGGACCTCTTAGTCAAAGATCAGGTGATCATAAATTTTTGGCTTAATGTCTGGATCCTCAATTCTATTCCATTGGTCCACAAGTCTCTTTTTGTGCCAGTACCAGGCTGTTTTTATTACTGTAGCTCTATAGTATATCTTGTAGTCAAGGATGATACCTCCTGAGGATCTTTTGTTGAGTAAAATTGTTTTGGCTATCCTGGCATTCCTGTTTTCCAAATGAAATTGAATATTGTTCTTTCAAGGTCCAAAAAATATTGTGTTAGGAATTTGATTGGCAGTGCATTGAATCTGTAGATTGCCTTTGGCTGAATTGCCATTTTTACTATGTTGATCCTTTGAGTCCAGGAACATGGGACAGTTTTCCATTTTCTGATATCCTCTTTATTTTCTTTCTTCAGTAATTTAAAATTTTTGTAAAATAGATCTGTTACTTCTTTCATTATAGTTACTCCAAGGTATTTAATACTATTTGCAGCTACTATGAAGGATGTTTCCCTTTTTTCTTTTTCAGCTCTTCTATCTTTAGTGTATAGAAGGGCTACTGATATCTTTGAGTTAATCTTTTATCCTGCTACATTGCTGAAGATGTTTTTCAGCTGTAGTAGTTCCTTGGAAGAATTTTTTGGGTCACTTATATATACAATCATATCATCTGCAAATAGAGAAAGCTTCAATTCTTCTTTTCCAATTTGTATCCCCTTAAGCTCTTTTCCTTCCCTTATTGATATAGCTAAAACTTCTAGAACAATATTGAATAGATAAGGGGAGAGAGGACATCCTTTTCAAGTTTTAGTTGGTTTATATGATTGATAAAATTTACAGTTTTTCATGCATTAAACCAGCCCTGCATTTCTGGGATGAAGCCTACTTGGTCATGGTGGATAATATCTTTTATACATTGTTGTATACGTTTTGCCAAAATTTTGTTGAGAATTTTCGCATCAATATTCATGAGGAAAATTGGTCTGTAATTCTCCTTCTTTGTTGTGTCTTTGAGTGGCTTGCGTATTAGGGTGATTGTGGCCTCATAAAAGGAATTTGGCAATATTCCTTCAGTTCCTTCTTTGTGAAATATTTTGAGGAGTAACGGTAGGCTTTCTTCTTTGAATGTGTGGTAGAATTCGGCACTGAAACCATCTGGACCATGGCTTTTATTTTTGGGGAGGTTTTTAATGACAGCCTCAATTTTCTAAAGTGTTATAGGCCTGTTTAGTTAATTAATCTGATCTTCATTTAATTTTGTTAGATGGTAACTTTTCAGAAAGCTGTCCATTTCTTATCGGTTTTCCATTTTTGTGGAATACAGATTTTTAAAATATGATCTGTTTATTTGCTGTATTTCCTGGGGGTCTGATGTTGTGTCCCCCTTTTCGTTTCTGATTTGGTTGATTTGAACACTCTCTCTCTGTAGATGCATTTCATTGAATTCTAGGAAGACTTTGATTTCTTTCTTAATTTCTTCCTTGACCCTGAGATGGTTCAGCTGAGTAATTTTTAGTTTCCTTGAGTTTGTATGATTTTTTTGGGTTTTGATATTGTAGAATCTAATGTTACGCCCTGGTGGTCCAATATGTTACAAGGGTTTATTTCCATTTTTTTGTATCTGTTGATATTTGCTTTATGACCAATTATGTTGTCAATTTTGGAGAAAGTTCCATGAGGAGCTGAGAAATATGTATTTTCCTTTGCCTTTGGGTGGAAGATTCTGTAGATATCTAATAAATCCATTTGAATCATAACCTCATTTAGACTCCTTAGTTCTCTGTTGAGACTCTGTCTGATTGATCTCAACAGGGTTGAAAGTGGGGTATTGAAGTCTTCCATTATTAGGGTGTAAGAACTGATATGGGATTCAAGCTTTAGCAGTGTTCCTTTTACATAAGTAGGTGCCCTTATATTAGGGGCAAAAATATTCAAGATTGAAATCTCCTCGTGACCAATTTTTCCTGTGATGAATAAGTAGTGACCATGTTGGTCCCTTTTCATTGATTTTAGCTTAAAGTCTACTTTGTTAAATATTAGGATTGTATCCCCTGCTTGTTTCTTAGGACCATTTGACTGGAAAATCTTTTCTCAACCCATTATTCTAAGACTGTGACTGTCTTTGAGGTTGAGGTGTGTTCCTTATAGGCATCAGATGGATGTCTTCTGTTGTTGTATCCATCTTGTTAATGTATGAAGTTTTACAGAATTTTTCAGACCATTGATATTAATGGAAATTAGTGACCATTGATTCATATTTCTTGCCATTTTTGGTGGTAACTTGTTTGCATTTCCTTTCTCTAGGGTATTTTTCTGTAGAATTTTTGATTGTTTGTGATGCTGTGGGTGTATCTGGGGTCCTTAGGTTGGAGTTTTCCCTCTAATATTCTCTATATTGCTGGATTGGTAGATAGCTATTCATTCAGTCTGAGTTTGCCCTGAAATACCTTGTTTGCTCCATCTATGGAGATTGATAATTTTGCAGGGTATAGTATTCTAGTTTGGCAGCCATGCTGTTTTATCGTCTGCATAAATTCTGACCAAGCCTTTCTAGCTTTCATTGTTTCCATTGAATAGTCAGACTAGTCAGGCGTTATTCTGATGGGTCTGCCTTTATATGTGAGTTGGCCCTTTTCTCTTGCAGCTCTTAATTTTTTTTCTTTGTTTTGTATGTTTTGTGGTTTGATTGTAATGTTGCGGGCTGACTTTATTTGGGGGTTCATATCTATTTGGTGTTCTTAAAGTTTCTTGTATCTTTATAGGGATTTTCTTCTTGAGGTTAGGGAAGTTTCTTTTTTTATTTTATTGAAAACATTATCTGTGCCTTTGAGCTGCTATTCTTCTCCTTCTTCTATTCCTATTATTCTCAAATTAGGTCTTTTCATGGTGTCCCAGATTTCCTGAACATTTGAATTATGGCTTTTTTAGTTTTACTGTTTTCTTTGACTGATACATCCATTTTAGCTACTTAGTCTTCCATTTCAGAGATTCTGTCTTCCATCTCTTGAAATCTATTTGTTAGACTTATATCTGTGGTTCCACCTTTTTTCATCAGATTTTCTATTTCCATCTTTGCCTCATTTTTGTACCTTTTTTAATGCTTCCATTTCAGCTTTAATTCCTGGCATGTTTCTTTCATAGATTTGTTCATGTCTTCCAATTTTTTGTTTGTATTTTCTTCTATTTCTTTAAGGCTATTTTTCATATCTTCTTTGAGAGCTTTGATGATGAACAAAAAGGAATTTTTGCTGTTGCTTCCTTCTGTTTCCTCTTCAGTGATCAGTTCAGATCTTGTATTTGTAAGATTGCCACTCTATTCTGGAGTTACAATGTAGTTCTTTGTACTATAATGTTAATTTTTGCACTGACATTTGCCCATGGCTTCAGTGATTCATGATTGGATGGCTCCTGGTCAGTTTTTGCACTTGGGCTTGTGTGCCTCCTGTCATCTCTCTGTGCTGGGTCTGAGTCTGTCCTTCAGAAACCCCAGAACCTATCTGTTTGCTGATTTGGAGGTTGAGGTTGGTAGCCATGCAAATTCCCCAGCAGCAGCTGTGGGTATGGTGAGAGGCAGACTTTATCTGTCCCTGCTAAAGAATTCACTGAGAATATAAAGATCATTTTTAAAGATTCTCTTTCATCCCTTGCCCCTTTGTGTACCTTCTTTATTTTTTAAATTTATTTTTAATTTCTTAAATGATTCTTTTATTTCTTGCTTGTCTTTTATGTGATGAATTGTGTGCATTTAATGACATGTATTTAGAAAATAGAAACATACAAAAGGAAAAGTGAGGAAAAAGTTGTTTGTGGGTAGAAGTCACTTAAAAGATATTGGGTAGTAAAGTCAGAAAATATAATGTCAACTTTATAATAAAATCACATTTGGAATGCTAGGAACACAAAGTTAATTGGAGACCATATGTTGAGAGACATAAATTCATCATTATGTTAAAAAGAAAAGGTGTCTGTTTTATTAAAAAATGTATATTTTTTAATTTTCTCGACTATTTTAGGATTCAACAAAAATCCATTATAGTCATTAGAATTAAAAATGTCATCATTTTTGTTTTATTAACCTTTGAAGACATTTCAAAATGAAGCCTAGTGTGCTCTTAGTCTCTCTATCCACTCTTTGAAGCATATTAATAGAAGTTTATTTTATTTTAAACATTTCCCACAGTTCTTATTTTCACACATTCTCCCAGTTTTATAACAGTGCATACTCAAATACTATTTCAAAATGGTAAGTCCTGCCATAAATAATCAACAATTCCTGATATTTTAAGTTGTGAGAAGACCTACCCATTTCTCTCTCCATCAAGGCTCTAAAAGATGCCCCTACACAGGAAATACACTATATAAAGCCATATTATGCAGCAAGGATGTATATACTGGTCCCACTGCAGGGGTTTCTTTAAACAGATTAAGCTATACAAAAGTATTTCACTTTCAGTGGGGTTAGATATGTCTCATGGGGCTCCACAGATGTCAGTCTAATTTTTGTTACTTCCCAAAAGCTCTATTTAGTTTTATGTGCTCTTTCACTTTTATGAACTTGTCCTGCTTTTTCATATAATTCTTTTCTTCATTTTGACTGGTCTCCTTGAGCCTGACCTGGTGTTTGGTTGTGGATCTCTATGTCCATTTCTATCAATTACTGCATCATAGCTCCCTGAGCCCTGTTATGGTATGTACTAATCAGATAGTCGGGAGAAGCTACACTTAGTATTCTCTCCATTATTGCTTGTAGCTCCTAACTAGAGAAATTTTTGTGGATTTTGGAGTTTTTCTAGCACCATATCTCCCTAACCTAGCATTATCTATCTCTATCAATATTTTTTTTCAATTGTTAGTTCACTCTGTTTACCACCTGAAATATATTATCCAATTCTCTTATATTCCACTCTTTATTTCTTTTTTCCACTGTATTTTTTAATTCCAGGTTTTCTCTGGAGATCTCATGTAATTTTACATTCTAGAGTAATTCAGGTGTTTATATGAAGGTTGTTCTTGTAAATTAACTTTTCCAGAGATGATAATTATATCCTGGTTATTTAATATATATTAACAATATATCAAGAACTTAAAGTTCAGACACACACCCAGAGCAGAGTCAGAGATTGAGCAGACCACTTGCTCAGATGTGACAAGAGACACACAAGCCCATTTGCCACAACTGACCAGGAGCCACCTAATCATGAGCTACTGAAGCCATGGGTGTTTCACTTCTTTTCCCAAACTCGTATTTGTTTAGTCTTCTTTCATCCACTTATTGCTTTGTTGAAAATTTTGTCAAGTTTATTGAAGAGATAGGAGGAGAGAGGACAGCCTTGTCTAATTCCTGATTTTACTTAGATTGCTTTGATTTTTCCCCATTTAGTTTGATATTAGCTGTAAGCTTCTTATAAATCACTTCTGTTATACTTATAAATTTTCCCTGTATTCCTGATCTCTTCAGGACTTTTATCATGAAAGAGTGTTTTACTTTGTCAAAAGCATTTTCAGCATCTATTATTTTGCTTTTTATGTATGTTATTTGGTGTTTTCATATCATTCATTTGGTCAAACTCAGATATCAGACCTCTAAGTATAACACCCACTCTCATGATCTCCCCAGTTATAAAACTACCCACTCATGCTACTCATTGGCTTACTGGGTATAATTAAGCTCCCTATAGCCAGCCCCTTAAAAAAACTTTTCTTACTCCCACCTCTGACAGAAGCCATCAATGTAGAAGGGAAGCATTGTGTCATTTAGCTATGTTATGGTCTTGAGTTCTTGTGTATAGTGTCATTTTCTCTTTTTATATTTTGTAAGTTCACTAATGAGTGAGCACATTCTCTGCTTTTCTTTCTGGAGTTGTGATACCATGCTCAGGAGTATATTCTCCATATTTATCCATTTGCAAATTTTAGTGTATCAATTTTTTCTTACTGCTGAGCAGTAGTACTCCATTGTATAGATGTACCACAGCTTGTTAATCCATTCTTCAGTTGAGGGGAATCTAGGTTGTTTCTAGGTTCTTACTATTATAAATAATGCTCCTGTGAACATAGTTGTAATGCTGCTATGAAGATAGTTGAGCTAATGCTTTTGTGGTGTGAATGTGTTTTTGCCTAATAGTGGTAAGGGTGATCCTTGGTGAGAGTGATTCCCAGTTTTTGAGAAACCACTTTACTGCTTTCCAGAGTGTCTGAGCAAGTTTACATTCACACCAACAATGATGGAGTGTTCCCCTTGCTTTACAATCTCTCCAGCATAGGCTGTTATCTGTGTTTCTAATCTTGGCCATTCTGCCAGGTGGTAAGGTGGTATCTCAAAGTTGTTTTGATTTGCATTTCTCTGATTACTAAAGATGTTGAGTACTTTTTCATGTGTCTTGCAGCAATTTTTAATTCTGCTGAGAATTCCCCTTTTAGGTCTGAACCCCATTTTTAATTGGGTTTTTAAGGTTTGGGGCTCTAGTTTATTGAGTTCTCTATTATGTTAGAGATCAATCCTCTATCATAAATTGTCACTTATAGGGTTGGAAAAAATCTTTTCCCATTCTGTAGGATGTCATTTTGTCTTATTGTCTCTGATCTTGGCCTTACAGAAGCTTCTCACTTTTAGGAGTTCTCACTAAGATTGCTTTCCTTAGTGTCTGTGCCCCTGGTATTATATTTAGAAAGTGGTCACCTGAGCCAATGCATTAGAGAGTGTATTGCACTTTACTTTCTATCAAGTTCAGCAAAGCTGGGGTTAGGTTGAGTGCCTTGATCCTCTTGAATTTAAGTTGTGTGCAAGGTGCTAGGTTTGGATCTATTTTCATTTTTTAGACACCACCATCCAGTTATACCAATTCCACTTGTTGAAGATACTATCTTTCTTCCATTGAATATTTTTGGCCTCTTTGTCAAAAATCAAGTGTTCATAGATGTGTGGGTTAATGCCTGGGTCTTCAAATTCATTGATCCACAAGTCAGTTTCTATGCCAATACCAAGCTGTTTTCATTACTGTGGCTCTATAACATAATTTGAAGTCAGGGATTGTGATGCCTCCTGATGTTTTTTTGTTGAGTAAGATTGTTTTGGCAATCCTGGGTTTTCTCTTATTCCAAATAAAATTGAGTACTGTTGTTTCAAGGTCTGTAAACAATTGTGTTGGGATTTTAAGGGGAACTGCATTGAATCTGTAGATTGCTTTTGGTAGGATTGACTTTTTTTATTTATTTTGTATTTATCAAAAAAAAACACAGTAAAAAGAATTTAAAATGTGGAAGAGTTAACAATAACTATACAGACGATAAGAATCATAAGCATGGCTTTTCAAGGGTGGAAATACAAATAAGATTGCTACACATATATTTTCTTTGTGTTCATCTTTCCCTCTGAATTTTTTTTCCATCCCTGTATTTTCTTTGTGTTCATCTTTCCCTCTGAATTTTTTTTTCCATCCCTGTATATCCTTATTCAAGGTCTCTTCCCCCTCCCAACACATCTGGTCATTTTTCTTCTCTGCAACTCCCCATCCCCTCCCTGGGCAGGGAGCAGACAGTCCTATGGTCTCACTGACCCAATAATGCTCAGATCAGTTTCCACTTCTGGCCAAATCTAGTTCTTCCCCCCATCCCTCAAGAGTGAGTCAAGTGTTCCTATAGTTGGACTGGGGTTTGAAGGGTCAGTCCAGGGTGTTTCTGATCCCAAGCTGTTCGGTGGTTGTGTTTTGCCTCTTGGGCATGTTTGGCTTTTTTTCTTGTTTGTTTGTTTAGAGACCACTAGTGAGTGAGTACATCCCCTGCTTATCTCTCTGAGTTTGTGAGACTTTGCTCAGGAGGATATTCTCCAAATCCTTCCATTTGCCTGTGAATTTTAGGATATCATTTTTTCTTACTGCTGAGCAGTATTCCATTGTGTAGATGTACCACAGTTTGTTAATCCATTCTTCAGTTGAGGGACATCTAGGTTGTTTCCAGGTTCTTGCTATTACAAATAATAGGATTGACATTTTTACTATGTTGATCCTACCTATCCAGAAACATGGGAGATCTTTCCACTTTTTGATATTCTCTTCAATTTTTTTCCTCAGAGATTTAATATTTTTCAAACAGATCTGATACTTCCTAGGTTATAAATTACACCAATGTATTTAATGCTATTTACAGGTAATATAAAAGGTGATATTTCCATTATTTCTTTTTCAGCCCTTTTATCTTTAGTGCAAAGGAGGGCTACTGATTTCTTTAAGTTAACCTTGTATCCTGTTACATTACTGAAGGTGTTTATTAGCTACAGAGGTTCCCTGGTAGAATTCTTTGGTTCACCTATGTACATAATCAAGTCTCCTGCCAATAGAAATATTTTGACCTCTTTCTTTTCCAATTCTATCCCCTTAATCTCCTTTCGATTCCTTATTACTTTAGCTAAAACTTCAAGAACTAGTGGAATAGATAAAGAGAGAGGAGACAATCTTGTCTAATTTCTGATTTTAGTGGGATTGCTTTGAGTTTTCCCAATTTTTTGATGTTGGTCGTCTGCTTTATGTAAACCACTTTTATTATATTTAGGTATTTTCCCTGTATTGGTGATCACTTCAGGACTTTTATCATGAAGGCATGTTGGATTTTGTCAAAGGCTTTTCAGAATCTAAGGAAATGGTCAAGTTTATTTTTCCTTCAATGTGTTTATATGGTGGATGACACTTATATTTTCCATATGTTGAACCACCCTTGGTTTCTGGAATGAAGCCTACTTGATCATGGTGAATAACTTTTTTGTATGTTGTTGGATTTGGTTTACCAGAATTTTTTGAAAATTTGTGCATCAATATTCATGAGGGAAGTTGGTCTGTAACTTTCTTTCTTTGTTTTATCTTTGAGTGGCTTAGGTATCAGGGTTATTGTAACCTCATAAAAAGAATTTGGCAATGTTCCTATGGTTTCCAATGTATGGAACAGTTTGAAGAGTATTGGTATAAGCTCTTCTTTGATATCTGGTAGAACTCTCAACTAAAAGCTGGGCTTGGGATTTTTTATTTGGAAAACTTTTAATGACAGCTTCAATTTTCTTTGATGTTTGTTATAGGACTGTTTAGGTATTTTATTTGATTTTGATTTATTTTTGGTCAATGAAAACTCTCCAGATAGCTGTCCATTTCTTCCAGATTCTTTATTTTTTTGAATTATATATTTTCAAAGTATGTCCTGATAATTCTCTGTATGTTTTGGGGTTAGAGTTAGGGTCTAACCTGTTATGGCCCACTTTTCATTTCTAACTTTTTTCCATGTATAGATTTTTTCTCATTTTTTATTATTAATAAAGTCTCATTTTTATACATGTATCCCCTTGTTCAAAAGACCTTCCCCTCTCAGTCATTCAAGTCACTCTTCTTCTCAACTTCTTATCTCCTCCCAAGCAAGGACAGGAGGTCCCAAGTTCCCAAGGTGGCTTAGTTCAGCATCCACTCCAGGCAGATCCACTTTCCTCATCCCCACATTAAGATTGGCTCAAGTGTTCCTCTGTAGGGAATGGGCTCCAAAGTGCCAGTTCAAGGTGCTTCAGATCCCAAGCTATTCAGTGTTTGTGATTTGCAGCTTGGATATGCTTTGCTTTTTGTTTAAAGTCCACTAACGAGTGAATACATGCCCTGCTTAACTTTCCAGGATTGTGAAAACTTGCTCATGAAGATATTCTCCATATTCATCAATTTGTCTGCAAATTATAGAATATCTATCATTTTTTCTTACTGCTGTGTAGTACTCCACTTTGCAGATGTTAAACAGGTTGTTAATCCATTCCCCAGTTGAGGGACAACTAGGTTGTTTCTAGTCTCTTTTTTCTATTTTTTTTCTTTTTTATTATGAATAAAGTCACATTTTCTGTCCATGTATATCCTTATTCAAGGTCTCTTTCCCCTCCCACAACTTCCAGTCACTCTTTTTTCTCCATATCTCCCCATCTCCTCCCCTGCATGTGCAGGAGGTCCCAAGGTCACAGTCTTGCTTAGCTCAGCATCCACTTCTGGAAGATCCAGTTACCTCACCCCAACATCAAGACTGAATCAGGTGTTTCTCTAGAGGGAGTGGGATCCAAGGTGCCACTCCTAGGTGTTTCAGATTCAAAACTGTTCAGGGGTTATGGTTTGCAGCTTGGACATGCTTTGATTTTAGCTTTTTTTGTTTAGAGTCTACTAATGAGTGAGTACATCCTCTGCCCAAAACCTTGAATTATCCCGTCAAAAAATGGGGTTCAGAACTAAAAGGGGAATTCTCAGCAGAAGAATTAAAAGTAGATGCTAGGCACATAAAAAAGTACTCAACATCATTAGTCATTAGATAAATGCAAATCAAAACAACTTAGAGATACCACCTGACACTTGTCAGAATCGCCAAGATTAAAAACAAACCTGACATCATAGGCTGGAGAGGTTATGGAACAAGGGCAAAAGCCTGTCATTGGTGGAAGTTGTAAGCTTGTTCAGTCACTCTGGAATTCAGTATGATGGATTCTCATAAAATTGTGAATCAATCCACCAAGAATCTACTAATAAATCTTCTGGGTGTATACCTTAAATATGCACATTTGCACTCTAAAGGCATTACTTCAACTATGTTCATAGCAGCATTATTTGTAATAGTAAGAACCTGATAACAACCTAGATGCCCCTCAACTATGGAATGGATTAACAAACTGTGGTACATCTACACAATGGAGTACTACTCAGCCTTAAGAAAAATGATATGCCAAAATTTATAGGCAAATAGATGGATTTAGAGAATATTCTTTTGAGCGAGGTATCTCATTTTTGATTTTATTGATTCAGAAACTCTCTGCTTTTTGGTTAGTTTGAATAAGGGTTTATCTATCTTACTAACTTTCACAAAGAACTGACTCTTTGATTCGTTGATTTTCTGTATTGTTACTTTGTTTCAATTGTGTTGATTTCATCTCTAAGTTTGATTATTTCCTGCCATCTGCTCATTCTAGGTGAGTTTGCATGTAATTGTTCTAAGACTTTCAGCTGTGCTGTTAGTTCTAAAGTGTGAGATTTTTCTAGGATTTTCACATAGGCATTTACTGCTATGAATTTTCTTCCCCTTAAGGCTGCTGTCATTGCATCCCATAATTTTGGGTATGTTGTGGATTAATTTTCATTAAATTTTAGGAAGCCTTTGGTTCTTTTTTTGTAACATCTCTTTATTTATAGTCTCAGAATATATATCATGATTGACCACAAGCAGACATCTGTGTTTCTCAATTATGATGCCTTTTTTTGGCACATGTAGGGTTTGGGAGTTGGAATACTATACAGTTACTTATAGAGTCTAATGTAAGTAACCATGGCTTCTATAACACAGCTCCAGGTTACTCCAAATTACATTTTACAGAGTGAATGAGGTTTTAAGAAGCTTTTATAATAATATAACTAAGAATGTCATAATATGGCACATTTCACATATGTTGATAAAAACATCACAAAGGCTAAGTGTAGCCTTGTGGTGGCCAGGCACTTTAATTTTCCTAAGTTAATCCATTCAAAATGTTTTTTAAATAATTTTATTATTATTTTTCATTTTCTTTTTTATTTTATAATGATGAACAAAGAAGTCACACTTTCAATCCTTGTATACCCATATTCATGGTACCTTCCCCCCAACACATCAGGACATTCACTATATCAACAGCTCCCCATCTCCTTCCTGGGCAGGCAACAGGCAGTCTCAAGGTCCCACTGTCTCAATATTGCTTAGTTCACCTCCAATTCTGGCAGATCCAGTTTTCTCCCCCCCAACCTCAAGACTGAGTCAGGTGTTTTTCTACAGGGAGTAGATTCTAATGAGTCAGCCCAAGGTATTTTTGATCCCGAGCTGTTCAGTGGTTGTGGCTTCAAGTTTGGGCATGCTTTGTATTTTTCTTGTTTGTTTGTTTGTTTAGAGTTCACTAATGAGTGAGTACATCCCCTGCTTATCTTTCTGGGTTTATGATACCTTGCTCAGGAGGCTATTCTCCAAATCCCTCCAATTGCCTGCAAATTTTATGATAACATTTTTCTTACTGCTGAATAGTACTCCATTGTGTAGATACCATTTGATAATCCATTCTTCAGTTTAGGGACATCTAGTTTTTTCCACGTTCTTGCAATTACAAATAACACTGCTATGAACATAGTTGAGCTAATGCCTTTGGAGTGTGACTGTACATCTTTAGGGTATACACCCAGAAGAGGTATAGCAGTGTCCTTGGGGAGATTGATTCTCAGTTTTCTGAGAAACCACCATAATGTATTACAAAGAGGCTTAACAAGCTTATACTCCCAGCAAAAATGGAGAAGTGTTCCACTTGCTCTGCATTCTTTTGAGCATAAGTTGTCATCTGTGTCTTTTATCTTAGCCAATCTAACAGGTGTCAGGTGGTATCTCAAAGTTGTTTTAATTTGCATTTCTCTGATGGCTAAAGATGATGAGCACTTTTTCAGGTGTCTTTCAGCCATTCATAGTTCTTCTGTGTAGAATTTCCTTTTCAGATCTGAATCGTATTTTTTGATTAGGTCATTCAAAGTTTGGGGCTCTAGATTCTTAAGTTCTTTATATATCTTAGAGATCAGTCCTCTATCACTTTCAGGATGGGTGAAAAACTTTTCCCATTATGTAGGCTGCTGTTTTGTCTTATTCACAGTGTCCTTGGCTTTACAGAAGCTTCTTAGCTTCAGGAGATACTATTTATTCATTGTTGATCTCAGTGTCTATGCCACTAGTGTTATATTTAGGAAATGGTTGTCTGTGCCAATTTCGAGAAGTATTTCCCACTTTCTTTTCTATTAAGTTTAAAGTAGATGGGTATACATTGAGGTCTGTTTCACTTTGATTTGAGTTTTGTGCAGGGTGATTAGCTTGAATCTATTTGCATTTCTCTATACACTTCCATCCAGCTATGCCAACACCATTTTTTTTTATTTTTTTATTTTCTGTTTAACAAAAAAAACAGTAACATGAATTTAAAATGAGGAAAAGTTAACAATAACTATGAAGAGGCTAAGAATCATAAGCATGGCTTATCAAGGGTGGTAATGCAAATAAGATTGCTACACATATATTTTCTTTGTGTTCAGCTTTCCCTCTGAAATTTTTTTCCCATCCCTGAATTTCCTTATTCAAGGTCCCTTCCCCCTCCCAACACATCTTGACATTTCTCTTCTCTGCAACTCCCCATCCCTTCCCTGTGCAGGTGCCTGTGATATGTTTCACTTGCATTTTGTGACAAAATGAGGCAAAACTGTAAGATTCATAGGCTGGTCTGTTGTCAGTTTTCAGTGTATCTGGCTTGCCCCAAGCAGCCCAAGCTTCAAGGCAGTGGGTAATGACATTGTGAAACCTTTCTCCAGAAAGAGGTGTAGCGTGCATTACCCTAGAACATGTATCAATAGAGAAATGCACATACTGAAGCTTTCCAAAGGATGGAACATGAATAACATCCATCTGCCAAATTTCAAGTGGAAAAATGCCTCTGGGATTAACCCCTATTTTTTGAGCAGACAAGAATTGCACACAAGCAGAACAGCTTTTCACAATATTCCTAGCTATCTCCCTAGAAATTTTAAATTTAGTTCTTAAAACAGCAGATGAAACATGGTATAAGATATGAACCTCTCACTCTTGTGTTTCAGAGTCCAATGCCTCAAAAGCATGTGTTGCCAGATCAACTTGTTTATTGGCTTTTGCCATAGGACCAGGCAACAAAGAGTGAGTTCAGATGTGGGTAATATAAAAGGGATTGGATCGATGCAAAATCTCACCTCTTATTCCTGCTGAAAGTGAGGCTACCATACTAGAGGGTTTAATATAGGAACAATTTCTAAATTTTTAACAGCATTCACCACATATGATGAATCAGATACCAAATTAAAAGCCTGAGGAAAACATTTAAAAACCTCTAAAGCTACTTGGCATTCTACTATTTGGGGAGCATTTGGATGGCACTCAACAGTTACAGGTGAGCCTCCTTGCACCATGAAGGCTCCCTTTCCAGTCTTAGACCCATCCATGTAGATGGTTAAGGCATTGCACAAGGGTTGCTCCCTCGTGATCCGAACTACGAATCTTAAAAGTTCACTCTTGGGCAAATGATTGTCAATTGTACCAGAAAAGGCACAAACCAATATAGCCCATTCTGAGGTAGTGGCAGCCAATATCTCTACTTGTTCTTTTTTAAAAGGGACTATAAGTCTGTCAGGTGTCTTGCAAAAGATGTAATAGATTGTTTAATGCCTAATAATGCAACCTCAGCTGTCATGGATGGATAGAGGGACAAGGTTCTCATCCGTGTAGATTTAGTATGAATCCACAGTAGAGGCCCTTCTTGCCAAAGAACACCTGTTGGGAAGCCTAAAGTGGGGAGGATACACATCCCAAAGGGCTTGGATTCATCACAGTGCACCAACTGTGCCCTAGTAATTGCTTGCTTTACCATTTGAAGTGCTATCTGAGCCTCTGGGGTTAACTAGCATGGGGAATTAAGATCTGGGTTTCCCTCTAAAATATCAAATAAGGGTTTAAGCTCAAAGTGAGTTAATTTCAAATATGGCCGATTACAAATTATATTCCTAAGCAATTTTTGAAAATCATTTAAATTCCTTAAACAATTGGTCCTAATTTCTACATTTTGTGGTCTAATATGTGCATTCTGAATAATAGCTCCTAAAAATTCAATAGCTCTTTGCTTCTGTATCTTCTCCAGAACAGTAAATAAAGCTTTATCTTTTAATTCTTTGGTTAACAAACTTAACACTAATTCTAACAATTCCATAGAAGGGGCTGCAAGCAAAATATCCATATAATGTACAATTCTAACACAAGGAATCTTATTTCTTACTGGCTGTAAAGCTCTATCTACATAAATTTGACACATGGTAGGACTATTGGCCATACCTTGAGGAAGAACAACACACTGGTATCGCTTATTGGGCTGTTCATGATTAATAGAGGGTAAAGTAAAAGCAAATCTTTCCTTATCCTGACTATTTAGGGGAATGGAAAAGAAACAACCTTTAATATCTACTGCTACAACAGACCAGTTCTTTGAAATAGCTGTTAATGCTGTTAGACTCCTCTGAATGGGTCCCATGACTTGCATCTGTTGATTTATGGCACACAGATCATGAAGTAAATGCCATTTTCCTGATTTCTTTCTGATAACAAATATGGGAGTATTCTAGGGAGAATGTGAGGGCTCTAAGTGCCCTAACTGTAACTGTTCCTGAACCAACATAGAGGCTGCTTCTAATTTTTCTTTCGACAAAGGACACTGAGGTACCCACACAGGTACAGTGGTCATCCATGAGATAGGAATCATAGGCTCAGTGACCCCTATGAAAAACCCAAACCTTGATGATTGGCATTTCCTTGAGCCTCTAGTGGTGCGATAATGCCTTGTAAATTATGTCCTAACCCTTTGCTTGGAACAAACCCTGATTTAATCATAACATTTTTTGCTGTGTCAGAATAATCATTAGTAAGCTTAAGATTCATTTGACTATGGATATCCCTGCCCCATGGATTGATTGTCAGTCCTTCAACTACAAAAGGCTGAAACTTTCCCTTTTGGTCCTTTGCTTTCCATGTCAATTCCTTAGAGCTAATTCTAGGGGCATCTGCGTAACCTAAACTTTGCAAGATCTGTGAAGATGTTTGAAGTGGCCATGATCGTGGCCAATCTCTAATTGTAATTTTACTTCTCTCTGCTCCAGTACCTACCAATCCTTGAAATTTTCTCCCTTCTATTATAAGATCAAGCATAAGGTGGTCATTAAGAGATAGTGACAGAAAGGCCAAATCAACTCCAGTGGATCCAAAGCCCCTGGATTCCCATTCTTTTGAGTATGCAGGGTAATTGTCATGGAAAGAAGGCAAAATTAATAATTGTGCAATGTAATCACCAGGGGTTATGGTAATTATCTCTTGAGGGGATTGACACATTACTTTGATGACTCCAGTATAATCTGGATCAATAACTCCAGGCATAACAATGAGTCCCCGTAAGGTGGAAGAGGAACAGCCTAACACTAGCCCAACTGTCCCTTTTGGGAGTGGCCCTTACATATCTATGTCTTAGGGTTATATTCCCATGCCTGTTGTTAGTACCATTCTGGAGTTGGCACAGAGGTCCAGCCCTGCATAGCCTGATGAGGCTCGTTGCAGGGCCTGAGTGGTTAGAAGTTCACTTCCTCATGGGCCCCAAATATTTTGGGCCCTGAGTCCAGGGGCCTGCTACCCCATTTTTTGGACTAACTACATGGGCAGCAGGTTGCATAGGTTGCCCATTGATGTCCTTAACAGACCTACATTCATTGGCCCAGTGTTTACCCCTTTTACATCTTGGACATGTCCCTGGATTCCTCACTCCTGGAGGCGGTTTTGTCCTTGTCGTGGGGGCAGCCTCTCGGCACTGTCTTTTAATATGCCCTGGCTTGCTGCACCGAAAACACACCCCACTGCTGTTAGAACCTTTATTACTGCGAGAAGCAGCCATCACACCAGCGGCGAGTCCTGCATTTGACAAAGGTCCTCCAATTTCTCAGCACATTTTCAACCAATATTCTAGATCTTTTCCTTTGTGCAGGGTAATAGCCCAATGGCACTCTTTGGTACACTGCTCATAAACTAATTGTTTTACTAGCGGCAGTGCAATTTCCACATTACCAAAAATTTGTCCCGCTCAATTCATCATTCATGCTACAAAGTCAGAAAATGGTTTTGTGCTACCCTGTATTACTTTGGTTAAGTTCCCTGAGACCTCCCCCTTATTAGGGAGGGCTCGCCAAGTCTTCATATTGATGGTGTTTATTTGAGTATAAACTTCCACAGGATATGCCGTCTGATTATTTATCCATTGTCTTTGCCCTAACAGCATATCTACATTCCATGCTGGCTTCCCATTGGCAGCATTCTTTCTGGCCTGACTATGTTCCAGATCAGTCACAATTGACTTCCATTCTAAATATTGCCCCATAGTTAAACAGGCTTGGCAATGTCTTGCCAATCAGTGGGTGTTAAAGCATTGCGTGTAAGGCACTGCAGCAACATGATGGTATAGTTGGTAGCCACACCGTCTCTTTCTGCTGCCTCTGCAAGATCTTTAATAATCTTATGGTCAATTACTTTATAGTATCGACTGTGTGCGGCTAGATCCTCAAACAGTAGGAAGGCTGTGGTCACCCCAGACCATGCTTCCTGGGGTATGCATGTGCATCCCAACTTGTTTCCTAAAGGAAGGGGATCAGCAGCTCTGGCCTTTGTGGGATTGAAAGGCGGTGATTGGCTGAGCAGCAGAGGATCCTAACCCTCTCACTCAATGGCTACAGCTGCCTCCTCTAAATCTTCCTCCTCCTCAGGTTCTAACTCATCTTGAGATATATCTAAACCTTTAAATTCATCTAGGACTGGGTACAGTCCTGGCACTGGTTATGAATATTTCTTTTCCTCTTTCTTTTTCTTATGCCTATCCTTTGTAGTCCCTGCACCTCCATTTTCTGATGCACTGTCCTGGCATATACTGAGAGCCTTATGTCCTTGCTGAATAATGTCCTCATATTTTCCATCCTTTAGGCAATAATAAATCATATGCCATAGCAGAAGAGTGCCTCGGGAAAGTGATCCCTTGGGGTTACGTTTCTCTAAATCCCTGCCAAGTTTTTCCTATGATGAAATAGTCAAAATGCCTGACACCTCGAACCATGGAGCACTGCTTTTGATAATTTCCAGCAACCGATTTATGGCTTGGCGGGAAAGCTTTATCTCTTGGCTACTCAATATAGCTTGAATAGGTTCATGGAACTCGGTCATAGAGTCAACAGACAATTTGTTTCCCATCCTGCGCTCTGATCTATGAGCAACTTATGAGATCGAACAAATGTCTGATTTATCACACGGCCAGGGAAGGCACTCCTTGCCTGGTTGATGGCACCGCAGCCACATGCAGGCAAGAAAAATCAGGACAGCTAGGATGAAAAAAACTGCAGCAAAGATCTCAGGCTCCAGACCTCCCAGGAGTATGCTCATACTTGGATGGACTACTCACCCACGGTCCACTTCGTGTGTTGAGTTCTGAATCGATCTTCTCTGCAAAGGTGTGAAGATTCCCGGGTTTCAGCATGACTTGTGGTGAGCTGCTTGTGGCCTGCAGAATGATGAGTCACCACATGCACGATTCTTCTCGGATCACACTTTATTGGAGTACAGCTCAGTTGAGCATGGTGGAAAGAAGACATCGAGCCTGAGATGCAGCCTGCTTATATAGGGAAGCGGGGTGCATTATTGGAGCCCAACACAATGCCTCATTAACATATAGCTGGTGATTGGTTCAAAGTAATACCCATTAGCATATAGCTGGTGATTGGTCCAAAATAATGGCTCATTATCATATTCGGGGATCACATCGGATAGGTCACTACTCAATGCCTAATTAGCATAAGCACATGGATTGGTCACTACTCGATGCCTAATTAGCCTAAGTGGTGATAGAATGTTCCGGCAAATTGTGCAAAGGCAAACCATGCCCTACATTTTTCTTTTATTTTTAGCTGGGTAACAGGACTCCTGAGACTCCTGAGAGAAAAAAAAAACCTACAAGTTTAAGCACACACTAAAATTTCTAAAGCAGCAAGTATTTCAAACATAAAACAAAAGCAAGTGACAGTCAATATTCATTAAGTAATATCCTTTTTTGTGTGAGAGAATTTTGTAGAGATTGTGTTTTTGATAAGTCCAAATTACTTTACATGTTCAAAATAAAATATGATTTTTTTATTAATACATTCACTTTTTTTTAAGCTCTTGAAATCTTTATTTTCATTCTTTCAGAAAATTTCCTGAGCACTTAGGAGAGGTATTGCATCACAGATATGCCAATAGAGGCACATGTAGTTTATTATTATTAAATTTTGAAAAGTTGTAAATTTATACCATATTTTTCTTTTTTTTCTTCTCTATTTTATATTTAACAAAAAAAAGTAACATGAATTTAAAATGAGGAAAAGTTAACAATAACTATGAACAGGATAAGAATCATAAGCATGGCATATCAAGGGTGGTAATGCAAATAAGATTGCTACACATAAATTTACTATGTGTTCAGCTTTCCCTCTGAAATTTTTTTCCCATCCCTGTATATCCTCATTCAAGGTCCCTTCCTCCTCCCAACACATCTTGACATTTCTCTTCTCTGCAACTCCCCATCCCTTCACTGGGCAGGGAGCAGACAGTCCTATGGTCCCACTGATCCAATAATGCTTGGATCAGTCACCACTCCTGGTCAAATCCAGTTTTGTCTCTCCTCCTTCAAGAATGAGTCTGGTATTCCTATAGTTGGAGTGGGGTTCGAAGGATCAGTCCAGGGTGTTTCTGATCCCAAGCTGTTCAGTGGTTGTGGTTTGTCGCTTGGGTATGTTTGGATTTTTTTTTCTTGTTTGTTTGTTTAGAACCCACTAGTGAGTGAGTACATCCCCTGCTTATCTCTCTGAGATTGTGATACTTCGCTCAGGAGGATATTCTCCAAATCCTTCCATTTGCCTGTGAATTTTTGGATATCGTTTTTTCTTACTGCTGAGTAGTATTCCATTGTGTAGATGTGGTACATTCACTTTTTAAAAACCAAAAACTTTTTTGTCCATATTGCTTTGCAAAACTTATCTCATTATTAAACATACTTTTAAACATATAGCATTCCAATTTTGTATCTTCAGATTTAACAAGTAGAAAATACATACATACCTCTGGGAAATTCATTAAGTCAACCTGGTACTAGAGTAAGATATTTCCATTTAGAAATAGTTGTCAAATTTTATTCCATCATTTAAATTTATATAGTTTTATTTTTATTTGAATTTGTGTTTTACATGCATAAGTGACTGTTTGAGAGTTTAGGTCTTCTAGAAGAGTAGATACAGACAATTGAGAGCCACCATTAGGATGCTGAGAATTGTTCCTGTGTCTTCTAGAAGAAAAGTCAGTGCTTTTTAAGTGTTGGGTCAACTCTCCAGTCTCATCATTCAGTCTTTAACTAGAATTATAAATGGTAAATTTAGAACTTCAAAAAGTTTACATTCATCTTCTTTGATAATTGGAGCTGTGATGATGATGTTTGTACTTTAAATATTAATTTATTAAATTATTAAATTTTAGTAGGTTTGAATTAATAGTGACAGGAATAAACAAATAAGTAGTAGCTTTCAAGTAAGTTGCAAGTATCTATCAACTTGATCAACACAAATAACCAACTTTTGCAATGTATTTAATGGCTCATATGGTTTTAAAATATTTTTATCAGAATTAACATTGATCATTATACTTTACTGTATTTCATATTCCTTAGCTTTTTACATTATCAAATTTTATTTTCTCCAAATGAATATAATGTGCTACTGAGGGATTTGTAATAAGTCTTTCAGATGTGTAGTTGGAGTTTAAATAAAAAAAATTAGGATTTAAAGTTACGGTATTATAGTTGACTGAAAATCTCAGTGCATCACTTAGTGTTTTCTAGATTCACAGAACTGATGTGATGAATCTCTCTCTCTGCTTCTCTCTCTTCTCTTCCACTCTTTCTCTTCTCAGTATATCTATTTGTATATGTATCTGTCTACTTATCGATCTTTGATCTTTCTGTGAGTCTGTCTAGATGATTCATACTATTACATAATTCTATAATAATTAATAATAATAATAATAATAATAATAATCACAGGCAACTGATAAAGAAAGGGTATTTATTAATGAATTCAAAGAGAACAGTAATTGATACGTTTGGGATTAAGCAATAATACAGTTCCTGAAAAGGCTAGATTAGTTTCCTGAGGCTTCACTCAGCAGGTCAGATACTCCACCCAGGAGCATAAGAGAGTTGTGGTTTTGTGTATGTGTACCTGTATCTTAAAATAGATCTCCAGCCATACCCCAGATACTTTTTCCTCTACGCCATAGGTGATTATCACATCTTTGCTGTCCATGAGGCCAGGCTTGTATGTCAAAGTGATAGTACCTACTATTCACTACAATACCTTGACCTAGTACTTTTTTCCTCAGTTTACCAATAATAGCAAATACCACATGAGGTTTTGGCAGCAGAAGACTTTTCAACAGGATTAGAAACAATAGGCATATGGGCAACTTTTTTATGTCACTTCATTGTGACTTCAGGCTCTGTTGGGGCCTGATCTCCTCTGTATCCTGTCAATTTG
>PVIH01013622.1:0-57575 GCA_004025045.1 Sigmodon hispidus | reverse complement strand
GCTAATACCTTTGGAGTGTGAATGTGCCTCTTTAGGGTATATACCCAGAAGTGGTATTGCTGGGTCCTTGGGGAGATTGATTCTCAATTTTTTGAGAAACCTCCATATTGTATTCCAAAGTGGCTGAACAAGCTTACACTCCCACCAACAATGGAGGAGTGTTCCCCTTGTTCCGCATCCTCTCCAGCATAAGCTGTCAGAGGTGTGTTTCTTGTAGGCAACAGAAGGATGGCTTCTGTTGTATCCATCTTGTTAGTGTGTGATGTTTTATAGGAGAGTTGAGACCATTGATATTAAGGGAAATTAGTGACCATTGATTCATATTTCTTGCCATTTTTGGTGGCCACTTGTTTGTATTTCCTTTCTCTAGGGTATTCTTCTGTGGAATTATTGATTGTTTGTGATTTCGTGTGTGTATCTGGGGTCTTTAGGTTGTAGTTTTCCCTCTAATACTCTCTGTAGTGCTGGATTGGTAGATAGATATTCTTTCAGTATGACTTTGTCCTGAAATACCTTGTTTACTCCATCTATGGGGATTGATAATTTTGTAGGTTATAGTATCCTAGTTTGGCAGCCATGCTGTTTTAGCGTCTGTATAACTTCTGACCAAGCCCTTCTAGCTTTCATCATTTCCATTGAATAGTCAGGTGTTATTCTGATGGGTCTGCCTCTATATGTGAGTTGGCCCTTTTCTTTTGCAGCTCTTAAAATTTTTTCTTTGTTCTGTATGTTTTGTGGCTTGATTATAATGTGGCGCGCTGACTTTTTTTGGGGTCATATCTATTTGGTGTTCTGTAAACTTCTTGTATCTTTATAGGCATTTCCTTCTTCAGGTTAGGGAAGTTTTCTTCTATGATTTTATTGAAAATCATAGAAGATGATTTTGCCTTTGAGCTGGTATTCTTCTCCTTCTTCTTATTTCTATTATTCTCAAATTAGGTCTTTTCATGGTGTCCCAGATTTCCTGAACATTTTGAGTTATGGCTTTTTTAGTTTTACTATTTTCTTTGACTGATATATCTTTTTGAGCTACTGAGTCTTCCACTTCAGAGACTCTATCTTCCATCTCTTGAACTCTGTTTGTTATGCTTGTATCTGTGGTTCCAGCTTTTTTCTTCAGATTTTCTATTTCCATCTTTGCCTCATTTTGTGCCTTTTTTAATTGCTTCTATTTCAGCTTTTATTTCAGCTTTTAGTTCCTGGCATGTTTCTTTCATAGATTTGTTCATCTCTTCCAATTTTTTGTTTGTATTTTCTTCTATTTCTTTAAGCCTATTTTTCATATCTTCTTTGAGAGCTTCGATGATCATCAAAAAGGAATTTTTGGTGTTGTTTCCTTCTGTTTCCTCTTCATTGCTCAGTTCAGGTCTTGTATTTATAAGATCGCCACTCTCTTCTGGAGTTACCGTGTTGTTCTTTGTATTATTATGTAATTTTTTGCACTGACGTTTGCCCATGGCTTCAGTGGTTCATGATTAGATGGCTCCTGGTCAGTTGTGGCACTCGGGCTTGTGTGCCTCCTGTCACCTCTCTGGGCAGGGTCTGAATCTGTCCTTCAGAGACCCCAGAAGTTATCTGTTCACTCAGTTTTAGGTCGAGGTGGGTAGCCATGCAAATTCTCTCAGTAGCAGCTATGGGTATGGTGACAGGCAGACTTTATCTGCACCTGCTACAGAGTTTGCTGGGACTTACTCTGCAGACAGCACCTGGTCCCAGAAGCTGAACCGGAACAGGCACCGATGGGAGTTCAACTCTCCCTTCCTGGCTGGAATGTATGTGCTTGGGCCTGGTGACCCCTCCTCACCTCTGGGCGGGGTCTGAGTCTGTCCTTCAGGGACCCCTGTAGTTGTCTGTTCATTCAGTTGGAGGTGGAAGTGGGTAGCCGTGCAAATTCCCTCAGCAGGAGCTGTGGGTATGGTGATAGGCAGACTTTATCTGCACCTGCTACAGAGTTCGCTGGTACTTACTCTGCAGACAGCACCTGGTTCCAGAATCGGAACCGGAACCGATGGGGGGTTGATCACTTGACATTTCAGGTTTTATTAAATATGTAACATATAACCACACTCCATTGTGTAAATGTATCATATTTTCTTTATTCTTTCTTCTGCTGAGAGGCATCTAGATTGTTTCCAATTTTTGCCTATTATGAGTAGAGCAACAATAGACGTGATTGAGCCATTTTTCTGTGGTAGGATGGATGAAGTATCCTTTGGGTACATGCCCAAAACTGGTATAGCTGGATCTTAAGGTAGATCAATATCCATCTTCCTGAGGAACCACCACACTGATTTCCAAAGTGACTGTACAAGTTTGTACTTTTACCAGCAGTGGACGAATGGTCCCCTTACTCCACACCCTAACCGGCATGAGCTGTCTCTTGTTTGATTCATCTTAGCCATCCTGAGAGGTATAAGATTAAATCTCAAAGTAGTTTTAATTTGTATTTTCCAGATAATTAAGGATGCTGAACATTTACTTGTTTTTTTAGTTTACACTGTTGAGATTTCTCTGTTTATATAGATATGTACCCCATTTTTAAAGTGAGTTTTTTTTGATGTCTAGTTTTCTGAGTTCTTTATATATTTTGGATATTATCCCTCTATTAGATGTGTAGTTGGTGAAAGTGTTTTCCTATCTGTAGGCTGCTGCTTTGTTTAAGGAATGGCATCTGTTGTTATACAGAAGCTTCTCAGTGTTATGAAGTCTCCTTGTAATTGTTGATTTTTGTGCCTTCACCATTGGTGTTCTGTTCAGGAAGTTGTCTCCTGGGCCAATGTATTCAAGACCACTTACCACTTTCTTTTCTATCAAATTCAGTGTATTTGGATTTATGTTGAGGCCTTTGATCCAGTTCAACTTGAGTTTTGTGCAGGATGATAGATAAGTGTAGTAGTTCGGATATAATTGGCTCCTATAAGCTCATAGTGAGTGGCACTATTAGAAGATGTGGTTGTATTGGAGGAAGTGTGTTATTGTTGAGGTGGACTTTGAAGTCTCTTGTTGTGGAATATTATTTTAAGATATGTTATATTTGTTTATGCTGTTTAATATTTGCTTAATGATACAAAAATGTGTTGCTTTTTTATGTTACATTTGTTTAACTCTATGAAGCTGGGTTACTGTGGCTGTCTAAAACACCTGATAGTCAAATAAAGAGCTAAATGACTAACAGCAATGTAGGAGAATGGATAGGGGAGCTGGCAGGCAGAGAGAATAAGTAGGAGGAGAAATCTGGGAAAAGAGATTGAGGATCAGAAAGGAGGAGAGGAGGACTTGAAAGGTCAACTACCCAGCTACATAAAAATTCATGGAGTAAGAAGTAAAGAAAGCTATAGAGAAATAAAAGTAAAAGCCCAGAAGCAAAGGTTAGATTGGATAATTTAAGAAAAGCTGGCTAGAAACAAGCCAAGCTAAGGCTTGGCATTCATAAGAAAAAATAAGCCTCCATGTGATTTATTTGGAAGCTTAGTAGTAAGCCCCTAAAAGATGCAAGAGTAAAGAGCAAGAGTAACAACAAACAAACAACAAAACACCCTACAGTTTTTTTCTCAAGCTATACTCAATGTGACACTCAGAGTCCTTCCTGTTGCCTGTGGGTCAAGAAGTAAGGACTCTCAGCTCTTTCTCTAGCACCATGTCTGCCTGCATTCTGCCTTGTTTCCCATCATGATGACAATGGACTAAACCTCTGAACTGTAAGTGAGCCCCAATTAAATGATTTCCTTTATAAGAGTTGTTATGGTCATGGTGTCTCTTGACACTAATAGAAACTCTAATTAAGACAATATGGATCTATTTACATACTTCTACATGCTGAGGTTCAGTTAGACAAGCACCATCTGTTAAAGATTCCTTTTTATCCCCACTGTATAATTTTGGCTTCCTGGTCAAAAATCAGGTGTGTGGATTTATGTCTGGGTCTTTGATTTGATTCCCTTGATCACCTGTCTGTCTTTATACCAATACCATGAGTTTTTATTACTACAGCCTGGTATTACAGCTTGAAATCAGGGATGATGATGCCTCCAGAAGTTCATTTATTGTACAGGATTGCTTTAGCTACTCTATTTTTGTGTTGTTTTTGTTTGTCCATATAAAGCTAAGTATTGGTCTTTCTTTGTTTTAAAAAAGTTAATTCTTCTTAAAATATTTATTTATTTACATAATGTGCACTGATGTTTTGCCTGCATGTTTGTCTGTATGAGGATGTTGAATTGACTGAAACTGGAGTTACAGTTGTGAGCTGCCATGTGGGTGCTGGGAATTGAACCCAGGTCCTTTGGAAGAACAGTCAGTGCTCTTAACTGCTGAGTCATCTTTCCAGCTCCAAGTATTGATTTTTCAAGGTCTGTAAAGAATTGTGTTGGGATTTTGATGGGGATTTTGTTGAATCTGTAGATTGCTTTTGACAAGATGGCCAATTTTACTGTGTTAATCTTTTTCATGTGCATGGGAGATTAGCATGGACCTTGAGAGGCCAGCTCCCATGATCTGCTTCAGAATAATAAAAGGAATGCTTCAGAGTAGCAAAGGGATAAGAATCATAGGATAATTAAAAATAAATCTCTTCCTAACTGACTGGTAAAATAAGAAGATATGCATGCCTTCTGATAGTAACTTTCTCTTTTACTTCTTAAAAAATGGTCTCTGACTCTGTCTCCATTCAGCTACACATGTCCACATTGCTGCATTCTATACATACAACTACATATCTTACTTTACATACATATGGCTATAAAATTCTCTACACATTTACATCTATTTTCACATGTCAATACATATTTCTTTTACATACATTTCTCTTCCATATCTCCTCTTGTACAATTTTATCTTCCATGTCTCCACACAGTTACAAATCTCCACACAGCTCATCTCAAATACATAACTCTCTCACCATGTAATATTTTACATTGTTCTTATACACTTTTATACAACTCTTTGCCTAGTTCTTATATGTAGCAACAGCTCTTTCTTTCTTTCTTTTTTTAAAAAATTTACTTATTTATTTGCCTTGGTGTTTGCCTGGAACTGGAACTACAGACAGTTGTTAGCTGCCATGTAGGTGCTGGGAATCAAACCCGGGTCCTCTGGAAGAGCAGATGGTGCTCTTAACCGCTGAGCCATCTCTCCAGCCCCATCAACAGCTCTTTCATACAGCTTTATCTCTCTCATACACATGCTCACACATATATGCTTTTTCTACATCATGCATTCTTTGTTCACTCCTTCTCTCACATATTTCTCACCCTCTTTTTAGGCTTCTTCATCTCTCACTCAGCACAATACACTCATGTTCTGCATAGCTTCATCCCTACATTGCTGCTGCTCTTACACACCCTCACACATATTCATTCCTCTTTCTCTCTTCCCCTCTACATTGCCACTGCTTCCTTAGCTAAATTCTGGACAATTATATACTACATTTTCAGGGCCTAACCCATTCTTATAACACATAAAGTCATACAGTTATTCTCAGGCTAGTAAGGTCACAAAGACCACCCAGTGTAAATGCTTGGCCTTGCATGTAACTTTTTCCCAGACCAAAAAAAAATGACATTGAAATTTAGGACTTAACAATAACAGTAGCAGGTTGAACCTTCAGTGGTTGGGTATGTGCAGAAAGTCAACTATTTCAGGGGCGAGGAGGGGTGTCTCAAAACAGACTGGCTTTATTTAGCAATAAACAACATCTGGGAATTAGTAATTGTGTATATTCTGTAGGGGCAGTTTAGTCTGTCTGAATTTGAGACTGAAAATACTGTTATTTTTCCTGTGTCAGTAAGAAGGAATATTCTGGTATTATTTCTATATATCAGACTTGTCTACCCACAAATGTAAACCACACTACCAATGGACTGTGCATAGCAGTGGCATCTGAGAAAGTTGGAGAGAGGAAACAACCAGTATCCACAGCCAGTCACCCCTCAGGCTGTGCCTAGTGGGGCTCCCCATGGATTTGGTTTAGTGGGACTCTCCACGAACTTTACTTAGTGGGGCTCCCCAGCACAGAGTTATTCCTACTTATTGTTCCCAGCCCTGGGTTTGATTGTTTCCTCCCCTCTGCTCCTCTTGGGAGCTCACCTTTTGTTGTTGTTCTAGAACTTTCAGGTATGTTAAGTCCCTAGTATGAGATTTCTCCAGTATGAGATTTATGCAGACAGTTAGTAATATGAACTTTCCTCTTAGCACTGATTTCATCGTGTTCCATAAGTTTGGGTATGTTATGTATTCATTTTCCCTGAATTTTAAGAAAGAATTATTTCTTTATTTCTTCCTTGACACAGTTGAATGTTGTTCCGTTTTTATGAATTTGTAGGTTTTCTTTAACGTGAGTTGCTGTTGAACTCCAACTTTAATCCTTGGTGATCTGAAAAGATATAGGGAATTATTCCAGTTTTTTTTTGTTTTTAATAAGACTTGCTTTTTGACCAAATATGTGGTAAATATTGGGGATGGTTTTGTAAAGTACTGAGAAGGAATAATCTGTGTTTGGGTGAAATGTTTTATAGATATCTGGTAGGTCTATTTGAATCATAACATCTGTTAATTCTATTATTTCTCTGTTTAGTTTCTGTCTGGATGACCTGTCCATTGGTGAGAGTAGGTGTTAAAGTCTCCCACTATTAATGTGTAAGGTTCATTGTGTGATTTAAATTGTAGTAGTGTTTCTTTTACAAACTTTAGTGCCCTTGTGTCTGAGGCATAGACAATAAGAATTAAAATGTCATCTTGGTGGATTTTTCCTTTGATAAGTATGTAGAGTCCTTCTGTAGTATTATGAATGAGACTCAGAGCCAAATATTGGGGGTTCTCTGGGGACATACTGTTCTGACTACTTTTGACTGCATTTTGACACTAGTGTCTAGGTATCTGGGTTTGGGATGATTGTAATTCTAGGTGTTGATATCTGGGTCTTATTTTTGTTGGGTGAGTGTTTTGTTCCTTACTTCCTGTTTAATATTTAGGAAAGCCTGGTGGCTTTGTATTGCCTAGTAGAGAATGCTTAGAGGATCCTGTTAGGTGTGGCCACTGGAGGTTCTGGGTACAATGTGTTTCTAGATGAAGCTGATGATTAGAATAGAGATGGACCTGAAGTAGGGGGTATAGGGTGTCACAGGAGGGTGGAAAGCAGGGTGTCCATCAGAATCTATCCAGCTTCCTGGGACACAGCGGGTAGCTTGCTACAGAGCTGGGGATGGAACTTGGAGATTGAATTTGGAGGAGAGGAGGGAGAATGAAGATCTGAAAATCAACCTACCTGCTTAGTTGGCCTGTGACAGCCAGTTATTTATTTATTGTGTGTGTGTGTGTGTGTGTGTGTGTGTGTGTGTGTGTGTATGAACAACTTGTAGAAATCAGTGCTCTCATTCTATCACGTGGAGTCCAGGGACTGAGCTCACATTGTCAGACTTGGCAACACACACTCTTACCTATCAGCCCATTTTGCTGGCGTGAGTTCCAATTTTGATGAATGCTGTACTCTACTTCATAAAAGTCACTTCTTATCTCAAGGTTCTGATAAGTTTGTTTATTCCTCAAATTAATAAACCTAATCACATTGATGAGATAACTTCTTTTTCCTCTTCCTTTTATCTTTCTCCTCCTCCTATTCTTCTTTTCCACTGTCTTTAAAGCATCCAGCAGTGTCTGCACAATAGGAGAAGTGAAATATTTTTTACCATCATTAGTGTCTGGCTTTGTATTTTCCACCACTCAGTGTGGGAGAACTGAATACACCCCTATGCACTTCCCCAGACCCAACGAGGCCATCTTACTGCCTTGGTATTGCATCTCTTCATTGGTTCTATTTGCATTCTATTTAGAAATGATGTCTTCACTGGACACTAATCATTTGGAAACCAGTTTTTAAAAGTAAGATGAATTTTTAAAAACACTTCAATAACCTATTCTTTTGGACTCAGGTTCAACTCTACTGGTCTCAAATAGTTACCCAAGTTGTCAGGGATGAGGTCATCCTAGCAGAGAAAACAGTTCAGAGAGAAAGAATCCTGGAATATTTTCCACTTTGGAAGCAGGAAACTATTTTTGCATTAGCTTGAAATGTCATACTTGTTATTTGCCAGCTGGGATGGAAATACACTCCTGGATGAAGGAAACTAAAGAAGTTGAGATGCCGGAGGGAAAAGTGAGATGAAAAGTAGGTTGGTGGCTGTCTGGGCTGCCAGGAAAGGGATGACTGCTGGAGGAAAGAGTGTACCTTTTGTAGAGGGGCATGAAATGCTTCAAAGCTGATGGGGTGGGGGGATTGTTGTACATCCCTGTGAATCTATAAAAGTCAATTGAATTGTGCACTTTAATAATACCCTAAAATTATACCAGTAGAAAACACAGCATTGGGTAAGGAGATTATACATGAACATTGAGCATAAAGGGCAATGTGTGAGACATGTGTAGTAGCATAGCTTTGCTGCATAAATGTGGGGACAAGTGGTCAATATGTGAGACATGCATAGTGTGGCTTCCATAGCAACTTTCCTGTACATTTGGAATCTTATTTATTTTATGCAAATTCCATTTATATTCAGTTTCCTCAGATTATATCTAATGTGCATTTCTAGGTACTAGCAAGGAAAACCCAGAACTTAATGACAAAACCCGTTAAAATGGAGTAAATCAGATGATATACCTAGGGAGAATACAGCAAAAGATGTGCAAAACCTATACACTGATAATTATACATTATTCTGAGAGAAATTAAAGAAGACATAACTAAATGGAAATATATACTCTGCTTATGAGTTGGAAGACTATATTAGCATATTAATTGTGCCCAGATCAATCCATGTATTTAACACAATCCCAACAGGCGTACTGTAGAAATTGACAAGTCAATTTGGAAGTCCATATGGAAATGAAAAGAAAGTAGACTAGATAAAACACCTTGAAAAAGAACAAGGTTGGAGGGATCATCCTAAATCATCTTTAGTCTTATTGTAAAGCTATGTTAATCAAGAAGATGTGGCACTGGTGTAATGATAGACATATAGATTAATGGAATCAAAAAGAGAGTATAGAAATTGACTCACACATGTGGTAATTGATTCTGTTTCTAAGTTCTAAGGGCAACATAATGTAGAAAGGATTTTTTTAACAAATGTTGCTAAAATAGTTAGATATGTACACACTAAACAATAATCTTAAGTATAAAACTCATAACTAAAAATTATAGAATGAAAATAGAAAGTTATTGTGATCATGGGTTAGAAATATAACATTTTAAAGCATATTAAAATCATGATATAAGAAAAAATAATGTTAGATTTTCATAAAATAGTATTAAAAAAAATAAGAAACCAGTAGATAAAAATTATAAATTGAATGTCTGATAAAGACTTGTATCCAGAATATACAAAGGTTGGAGTTTGCTACTATCACTATGACTAATTAGCCTTAAGAAAATTAGGCAAACTATTTGAACAAACTCTTTCCCACAGAAGCCATATGGATGGCAGACGAGCACCTAGGGAGATGCTCAGTGTCACCACTCATCAGGGAAATGCAAACTCAAATTTCAGTGGCTACCTCTACGGTGCATGTTAAAGTCTGTGACCTGAAAATGTGCTGTGCCATGGTTGGTTGAACTCTGGACTAACTCATCTTTCTTCAGGAGAAATACAAGATGATATAAATACCCTGGCAGAACTGGAAATTTCTTTAAAAGTTAAATGTATAATTATCATATGTCCCCACTCTTTGTTCTTATTGGAATCAATCTTTAGAGATTCATACACAAGTTCATGTCAGTTTTAATTCAATTTAATTGTCACTACCTCAAACAAGAAACAGCCCAAATGTTCTTTGGCATGTGACTGGCTAAAGAAACAATAGAATATTGCTTGGCAATATGAAAGAATGAAATCATAATGTCATCATTGAACTTTTGAAGGTCATCTATTGAAGGAAAAAATCTAGTAAAAAACAGTACACATGGTGTGATTAAATTGATATAAATACTGAAAACATGTGCATGATTTTGATTTTGTGATGGGGCCACAAAAATTAACAAGGTGTTCATTATTATATGTTATTGATAAATTTGCAATTTGAATGCATGTAGTTTATTGTATGCCTGTTGCACTTCAATAAAATCACTTAAGTATCACTACCATGTATTTAAGAGAGTAATCTCTATATGGCTAGACCTTTAGATGAATAGCTAGTTCCATTCTGTGGTTTTCCCTGAGGTAACACATATTCAGTACTAATAGTCTACAGGATCTTCTATAGGCATCCAAGTAGTATCAAGGCTTATTCATAATTTAGCCCATTCTATATGATATTTTCATATTCTGAGGAAAATAAATATGATCACACTCTATCAGTTTACTTTTTTTTTTTAACAGAATTAAACACAAATTTTTCAGATTGGCATTGAAAATGAGCCACAATTTGATGGCTTTCTGCTTTTCTCTGTTCTGTAGACATGGAGATGGAGACCAGTGGGCCAGATGACATGATATTGATTGATCCAAAGATTATTCTCAAACTTAAAACTAAGTAAAATTTAAGTCGCTTGGGTTTGAAATTTTATGGGACTTCTGTTTCTTTCTCTTCAAATTCTGTCTTTGGCAATGGAAGGTCTTCCCTCAATGTCAGCATCATGCATTGAGCTGGGTGTCAGGGGAAAAATCTTGATGGGGGTTGTCTTGCTTTTTCTGCTTCACAGCTAGAGTGCCTCTCTCCTGCTCTTGCCTTTTAAAACTGTGACTTTTGAACTTGAACACAGGACAACTCTCCCCTGCACAGTCTCAGCTTATAGACCTATGACTTCACTCTGAAAGTTATGGTGCCCATTTGCCTATTGGCTTTGGCCTTGTACTGAGCTATGCCACTGAGTTCTCTGTTTCTCCAGCTTCCAGACATCCTCATGTGACTTCTCAGACTTCCAGACCATGTCAGCTACTTTAATGAATCTTATCTCTGTCTTCTGGAAGCTATTGATTTTGAGTGGGTTCCAATGAAAGTGGCCCACACAGGCTCTTGTATTTGAACACTTGTCCCCATTTGGCAGTGCTGTTTGGGGAGACTTAGAAGACGATCTCACGGCAGAAAATATGCCACAGAAGACAGGTTTGAGACGAAAATCATTTGACCATTCCCAGAGGGATCTCTCTGTTTTGTGCTTGCCATCAAGATTTGATTTTTCAGTTTTCTCTTCCTTCTTCTGTGCCTGTACAAACCTGCACTCCACCATCATGTACCTCTGTCCTGGAATAATAAACCAAATAAACCCCATCTTCCTTGAGTTGCCTTTGGTCACGGTGTTTTATCACTGTAACAGAATAGTAACTAATATAAATTCCATTCAGTAAACTGCTTATTAAGACTTGAATGTATAGCTGCCCCCTTAAAATTATATCCTGATCTCCTTTTGTGGCCAGCTGTGGCTAAACAAATTAGTTATGCCTAATGCATCAGGAGCAGTGATTGATGCAATATCTATAGCATGAACTCGAAGAACCTAATCAAACCTGATGACAGGAGGGTTTTGCCTCCTGCAGGCTGAACTGTGAACATCCTGTCTCCTGAGGTTTTAGATCGAAAGGTACTCATTTCAGAGTCGAGTTCCAGAAACACAAAAACTATATATACTCTCTTCTATGCTTATTCTAATTTCAAGTCTTTAGATTTGTGTATTTAATGTGGGAAACTTCTAGAAGACAGGAAAGTAGAAAAGGGACAGAGGAGGTAGAAAAAAATTTAAGGAGGGAGTAGTAGAAAATAGGGTAAGAAGAAGCAAAGGAAAATAAGGAGATTTAAATGGGGGGATAGAAGGTAAAGCAGAGAAGTGATGGGGGAGGTAGAACTAATACTAATTATGTGAAGAAGTCATATGGAAACCTACTGTTTTATAAGCATCCATATATTATATCTACCTATCTGTCTCTGTGTGCGTCTGTCTGTCTTTCTGTCTGTTCGTCTGTCCATAGTTTATTAAACAAACAAGCAAACAAAAAACCAGTGTCAGTTGTGATACTTTCCTTTGAGCTGTTTGTCAAAAGTTACCATATATTTCTTAAGACAATACAGGCTATTGGCATTGCTCTTACACAATTCTATTGCTAAAGACACCATACACTTTGATCACAGAGCATGGAGAAATCAAGCTGGTATTGATCAGGAACCATTTGTCCTATTGTCTAGCTTTCATAGACTGGAAAATGCTATGCAGGCTGCCAGGTGATAAAAGTCATAAGCAGTCTATCTGTGAACCTATCTGTGAATTTTGTGAGCTATATTAGTGACTGGTATGACAAAATATGCCTGTGAGTGATATAGTGGCACAGATGTTAATGGGAGTAACCAACCACTATTTGACCAGATTTAAGATGGGCTTTTCCTTCCTTTAAGAAGGAAATCCATTTCTGGTATGGTAAATCTGTTAAGAATCTATGATTGGGGAGCTTATAGGCTGCAGATAGATAAACCTACTGCAATTCTTTTCATGAGGGAACATAGTATCAAAATGCACTCTAAATTATAATTTGTATATCTATATCTATGGGTATAGAAATATAATTTTCAGCCCTCATCAAGGCTTCTTTTTAATAACTAGCCACAGAGAGTAACTGTCTATAGAATGCTCAGCCTTAAATGGATGTCTGTATTACACTCCCTCATCCTAAGACTCAGGGTACATGTTGGGAGAGGCTGTGGAAAGATTGCTAAGAGTCTGAGGATGGAGAGGAGTGTTGCCAAACAGTGACCTGAACACGGCAGGACTGACACACTCATGAACTCATAGCAGATGTGGTTGTCTGTGTAAGCCAGTACAGTATCGGTTCAATCCATATTTCTGCATGGAGAGAGGAGCTGAGGAGCATTGCCATTTGAAGGCTTCTGGGGAGGGGTAGACAGGTTTCAAGGGTGCGGTCCCTGGTGGATTGCCCACGTCCCAGTGGGTGGCCTATAGCTGTGCACAAATGGACTGCACTGGACGCAGAGTGTTGTGAAAAAAAGAAAAGGGCATGAATTGTTGGGGAACATGGGGAGGAGGGGTCATGGATGATTGTAAGGGTTGTGAGGGGTGGACCTGATCAAAATACCCTATACACATGCATGAAACTTGAAGAATAAATAAATGCATAAAAGGTTATATGTACACTTGTGATGTGTTTACATATGTATGATACATATAACAATAATAATTAAAGAAGAGATCATGAATCTGGGAGGAGAGAGAGAAGTTGGTTGGGGAAGAGGAGATGTAGTGCTTATATATGAGATTATAAAAAATGAAACTTAAGAAAAGAGGTTTGGGATGCTAACGGAATATTATACCTGCTTTAGTTACTTTTTTTTGTGAGAAAGAAATACAGTTCTGTCTTATGCAGGCCATTGTTATTTCCAGTCCTTTTGTTATGACACAAATATAAGTACAGTATAAGCAAACAAACATATGCATGCACACATGAACACACACACACACACACACACACACATCCCTCTTCAGTTACTGAACGCACTAAATCATTCTAATTGGAACAGAAAACCTCTTTAAATGGGAATGTCTTAGATTAAAAATGTCAGCATGATTTCAACTTTTATATTTTTGTTTCTATAATCAACATTGTCTCTTAGCAATTGCAATGAAACTCCCCATTAGTTAAATGTAACCTGATGAGCAGGGAGACTGAGATTACCTCGGCATAATTCAATCAGGCTTTCTGATGAGATCATCAACTATACTAAGAGAATATTTTACGGCAGTAGATTCTCAAGTGCCTGATAGAGGCTTGAAATTTGTATGTGTTTCTGAGTTAAGTATAATTTTTAGATCGACTGTAAATGGAAAGAGTGGCTTTGCAGTTCATCCCTTACACCCGAGAACACATCCCTAAGGTCTTTCATTGGGAATTAGCCCAACATTGGACATCCTATAGGGTTTTCATTGGAATTACTGAACTTTTTGTGGCAACCTCTGAGATTTGAGAATTGATAAGGCTGATTGTTAAAGGGTTATCTTTAATGCAGGGAGGTACAAGAATGGGTACCAGGAAGGGGGCACTGGGAATGGAGTAGGACCAATAAGCAGTGGAGAAAGGGGAAAATAATATAAAATATTAATATCTTATTTATCAGACATTTATTAAACACCTGCTGTAGTTCAGGTATTATTCTAGGTGATGAGGGTTTAGAACCTAATGGTATTTAATTTCTATCCTTAAAATGTTTATGATACTGAGAAAACAAATGAGTCAACCAGTTATAGAATAAAATAAAACTTTTTTTAAAAAATTATTACTTTCCAGAGATAACTATATGATATATCTTTAAAAGCATTCCACAATATGGGCGCTGATTGCTTTGGGGTAGGCAGACCTTCAGCTGCTAGAGACTCTCTGGGTACTGAGATGCAGAAGACAGGAAATCAGGGGTAGAGGGTCATCCCCCCCCCAAATCATTCATTTCTGTACTTGTAACCACAAGATTTCCAATGCAGTCTGTGTATCAATGTTCTGAAGGTCTTACACATTTGAAATTTCAAGTAAGAGATTATCTGTTCTTGTCAATGTGATGAAATACCTGACATCTATGGAAGGGTGGGTTCAAGGGCTCCGTCCACCTGTGGGGGCATGTGGCAGCATCTGGTTACACTGTATCTGCAGTCAGAAAACAAGGATGAATGCTGATTCTCTCTCTCTGTCTCTCTCTCTCTGTCTCTCTCGACTCTGGCCCTTCAGACAGAGCCACTCATATTCAGGGTGGGTCTTCCCACCCTAAGTGACCTAATCTAAACAATCCCTCACTGACCTGCTAAAGATTTGTCTCCTAGGCAACTCTAGATCCTGTCAAACTGATATCTAGTTAGTACCAGCTCTCTCTGTGTGTCCCTCCTCCTTCCTACCCCCCCAGAGAGAGAGAATGTTGAAGGTAGGTATGTGTTGTTTTGGACAAGAGTGATTCAGAACAGAGTACCCAGGAATAGAAAGACATGTTTGGGAGCTGACCTTTTGCTGGGTATGAATCACCAAATCTGGGTTCCCATAAAGACTCCACAAGAATATGGTTTATACTGTAAGTTATTTAGCCTGAAGCATAGTTTACTAGTTATATTTGACCTCAGATGTAGGAGGGTGGGGGCCAAGAAGACATTATTGTGTGTGTTTAGCTCTTGGCTAGAATTTGCTCTTGCAAATGGGCAATTATTACTAACCTTCTGTCCGTGTTTCTCTCCTGGGTTGCTCTTCCTTTTCCAGAATCAGGGACTGGGAGGAAGATCCATAAGGAACACAGGCAATGCTAAATTGCTCTGGGGTTTAGTTTGGGAATAGTGACTTTTTTTTTAAAGTCAGAATTTCCTTTTTACTTGAAGCAATGACTTGACAAGTGTATGAATATCTTTCAAAATCTGAAAAAAAAAGAGAGTATGTAAATGTGTGTAAATCCAGACACACTGAGCAGTGGTCTGCAGTTCAGTTTTCCTGGGACACATCATTCTTATTCTTTCTCATATCCCAAGGCAGCTTTTTCCTGTTTTTATTTTGTGTTGCCTGTGTTTAAGTGTATTTTTGTAATGCCTCTAAAGCTAGCTGGCAGTGAGGCAGCGTATAAATAACCTTTAGTGTTATTATCATTAGATGTAGCATTCACTCTGTTTTGACGTCATTAATAAACCATTCCAGAAATGTTGTTGCAATGTATAACATTAGCAGAAGACTCCCTGGGGAGCATAGACAAGGGCATTTAATATTCTGCGTGTTTCTTAGTCCTACTTCTTATGGGTGGAGATTGTAGAGCTTGTTTGTTGTTCAGCTGGGGGAAAAAAACCGCATCTATGGGATCAAATAGCCTAAACATGTTGTAATTCATAGCGCTGCCTTTGCTGTAGCAGTTTTGCTGATTAGAGGACCATAAATGAACTCAGTTGATCTGCTCTTGATTTTTTTCCCTTGTAGATAACTTGCAGTTGAATAAATATACAAAACAGTTCCCACAGTCCTATATATTGGAGGTAGCTTCGCAGCAACACGGTCAAGCTAGTGCAGCAAGAAGCAGTCTACAAGCTTCGAGAATCTTCTACTCAGACACTCAGTTGAGGGTTGTAGGAGGTTTCTGGCCAGCCTATCCCGCCTATCCTCAAGGTTGGGATCCACAGTCTCACAAAAACACACGCAGTCCCAAAGAAACACACAGACACTTTTGTTAATTTTCTGTTGATTGACCTAGGTCCCAGGCATATAACTTTCTAACTCCTTCATCTGAACTCAAGCCCTCTTTTTCAGCCATGCAGCTCGGTACCTTTTCTCAGAGCAGCATTTCACCTTCTTTCCTCTGCGTGTCTTGGAGGCTCCTGTGACTCTGTGGCATCTGTGTTGTCTCTCTGGCAGCTCTGTATCTGGCATCTGTCTCTGTTCCTCCTGTACTCAGAGTTTTCTTAGCCTGGTAGCCCCGCCCACACTTCCTGTTTGCCTTTGGCCAATCGGCTTTTTTAAATTAAACTCATAGGTGGGGCAATTATTTAAAATGACAGGAAACATAACATAATCCCACTAAAGTTGAGAATCTTGCTTTTGAGAAGAAACAATCTGTATTTCATATAATTATAATTTTATCATAATATATCACAGATGCCTTAATGAAGTTAAGACTTGTAACCAAAAAGTTTCTGACCCGTCCAAGCCCATAGTTTGAACAAAGCTCTCCCACACATGGTCCAATGGCTGCTTATAAAATAATTATTCAGAGACTTATATTAAATACAAACTGTTTGGGCTATGCTCAGGCTCATTGACTAGCTCTTATTGTTATTAATCTGTGTTTTGCTCCATAGCTACTGGCTTACCAGTGCTTTCACAGCTTGTTCTCGGGGCTGCTGCCTGCCATGTCTCTGTCTGACTCCGCCCTCCTTCATCTTTATCTATGCTTGGATTTCCTGCCTGCCTCTATGCTGCCTTGCCATAGGCCAAAACAGTTCCTTTATTAACCAATGATAATAAAGCATATGCACAGCATACAAAAGACATCCCACATCAAAGACCACATTTTTAGTCACATTTTTGTAATTTAAAGTTTTTTTCCATATCTACCACTGCTCCCCCTCCTTTTTCTCCTCCCATTCCTCCCTCAGCCTCCTCCCATCCCATCTCCCCATCTCTTTCCCAAGGAGGGCAAGAAGTCCCAAGGTGGGTCAGTTCAGTCTGGCATATTCAGTTGAGGTGAGTCCTATTCCCTCATCCCAGTATTAAGGGTGGGTTAGGTGTTCCTCTGTAGGAAATGGGCTCTGAGATGTCAGTTCATGCAGCAGGAACATAGTCTGATCCTACTGCAAGAGGCTCCACAAACTGCCCTTTTGTTTGACAGCTGAAAGAGCACATTTTGAAATGGAACTACAGTAAGACTATATAGCAAAGCTGGGACTATTGATATTTTCAGAAGGTTGGAGGCAATGCATAGGAATGGGTAAGCAAGTGCATGCTGCTGTGAGGTCTGTCCCTGAAGATTTTCAGAGAAATATTTGAATCTCAAGAATCTCCTTAGTTTTGGAAAGTAGCCACTTGCACACGTTGCTGTTGAATGTTAGGATTTGTGGAACTTAAATAATTTTATCTTCTTCATTTTGATGCAGAAGTCCTTCAAGGGTTTGCCTAAGGGGTTAACGAGTTTGTTTCTTCTTGCCATGGACTAAGAGTTTGGACAAAGCTTGGTAGCTTGAACAAAAATGATCATTTAACTCAGAATTCTGTGGTTTAATAGTGCACACTGAGCTCAGATTGGAAGTTTTTATGGTTATGATGGGGTACACACTGTGCCTGTGGTATGACAGGTTCACACTGTGCCTGTGGTATGATGGGCTCACACTGTGTCTATGGGATGATGGGTCCACACTGTTTCTGTAGTATGATGGGTTCATACTGTGTCTGTGGTAAACCGTTGGCCAGCCATACTGTTTTGTTATGTGTCTGAATTGACTAACTGATGTTTTGACCAGTATGGCTTGGCAATCTGTTTTTCATTAGACTTCAGGCTAGCCTGATGCCACAGTCTGAATATGGAGCATTCTCTCTCAGGGTGGACTGTCAAACAGTCTATGACACTATTGTTGGGTAGAAGAAATGCTAAAGGGAGGGAGGTCTTAATGGAAGGAAGTGAGAACATACAGAGGCATGCCCACGAAGGGGATATTGGAACCCTAGTGTCCTTCCCCATTTTTAGTCATCACTAGACAAAGAACTTTGTTCCTTCACCTGACCCTGCTGGAATGTTCAGCCTCATCATAAGCCTAAGTGTAGGGCCAAGTGACCAAGAACTAAAACTTGGGTAACCACAAGCCCAGATTAATCTTCCAAACTTTTATGTTGATTTATATCAGGTGTCTTGTCACAGTGAGAAGAGGCTGATTAGCACAGAACATTCTTACCAAGAAGTTCAGTCATTTCAGGGACCAGATCTTACAATATTGTTGTAAGATGTGTGGAATTGTTTGGTGAGATGAATTTGAAAAGTTTTGGAGAAACAGGTTAGAAAGTGCAGTGATTGGGTGGGAGATCAGGAAGCTAGGCTTACACAGGAGTGAGGAGCTTTGCTGGAAACCGGACTCAACCCCATTGGGCTGCATTTTGGAAAATAACTTGTTTACATTTTTGAGGCATTATTAGAGGATGAGTCTGAGTCATGAACCAGTTAATTTGGTGGATGAAATGCGAAGGCTTCTCAGTGTTCAGGAAGTAACATGAGCATTTCTGGCTGCTTTTGATTAGGCTGACAGGACTGTGCAGAAAGATTTGGAAAGTGTTGAGTCTTTGTCAGAAAAGGACATTTAAAGTTACAACCAACGATGATATCGTTGCTAAACACATTAGTGCCATTAAAAGGATGCTAAGTACTCTGAACAAGGCAACAGGAAGAATACCTTGAAGGCACCTACAAAATTGGCAAGACACCAAGAATCACATATCCAAGGTATAAAGGCAGGAATTCATTTCAAATATTTTGCCTTGAGCAGAGAGTTCCAGAGTGCCCCATTAATTCAGGGATGTCTCTCTAATTGTTTACCCACTTTCTTTCCCTGTGTTCAGCTTTCCAGTAACCAGAGACTTCTATAGCTATGGTTCTCATGGGTTTGGGTATGGTTCTTATTGGCAGCAGACCTTGGTGTTATTCATATGATTCTGGCTTTGTAGGCACATAGAATGTAAGAGTTCAGAAGTAACAGAGGTGTCCACTAAAATTTCTAAGGAAAGCATAGAAATGTAGTTGCTGTGAGGCAGGATTAGAATGTGTATAAATTGTCACTGATAAGGCAAAGTGAGAAGCTGTCAGAGCAATGCTGTGGAAATGAAGCTGAAGTTACAGCAGCGATCCTAGAAATATTAATGTCAGAAATATTAGATGGTCTGAGAAAAGGTACAGATGGGAATTGGGCCCAGCCAACGAGAAGGCATTTGGGCTGTAGACAGCAAGGTTGTAGACAGCATGAACCAGAACTCCCCAGCCTGAAGGGATCATGACTCACTATCACATGCCCCTAGATGTTGGATGTGGATTACATAAGTCAGTATTTTTGGTCTTGCTTGGGCTTTGTTTATTCTTATTTTTTTCAATTTTTCCATTGTGAGCAGGAATAGAAACTGTATGTTGTAATCCTAGTATTTTGGTTTGTGTGGTAGCTTACTCTTAAGTGCTTACCTTTTCTATAAAAAGACTTTGAACTTTCAGGATTCTGAAATGGCTTGGAAATCCTTGGACTAAATGCACTTTGCATGTGGAGATGGACTGGAGCTTGTTTGAGCCAGAAAATCATTTGAATATGGAGTGTTGTCAAAATTCTCATGTGCCAAAGGCTGAATGGCCATCTCTGGAGCTCCTGAGAGGTGGTAGCCTCTCAATGGGTCTTTCTGAATGTTGAGTAGGAGGGGAGGCTCAGGATGAGAAAGTTAGGTCACTGGACATGCCCTTGAAGATGATACTGCAACCATGACCTTTCTTATTTCCTTTTGCCTCTTGGCTACCACAAAGTTTGCATGTCTTTCCTCTGAAATGCCACAGGCTTAAAGCAAGGGACTGAGTAAGCAGAGACTAAAACCTCTGTAGCCATAAGTAAAACAAAACAAAACAAAACAGAAACAAAACCAGTCCTTCTTCTTTCCTCGTAATTTATCTCGTTACCATGTCACAGCATGGGAAGCTGACCAACACACCTGGGCTCAGTCATATGGTTGCACAAAATTCTAAGGACACACAGAGAAAGGACAAGTTCATTGCAAAGTGATTACAACATTTCTCTCTGTAGGTTTACAAAGTTACTGAGGTGGCTTGTTAACTCTTGGTTGAATTTCTCTCCTATGAGGTAGGCAGTAGACATGATAAAGCTCAAGGAAAATTATCTCCTCAATGTCTTCCCTTTTCAACTTCTGTCCTGGGATCCTCTCCAATGGCCTCAATACCTTTGTGAACTCCTTGTCTTTCCTCCTGTATCTTAAAAGTAGGAACATGGTTGTTGTAGCATGGCTTTGATGCTGTTCACACAAAAAGCTACAAAGTTTAACTCCTTTCAGAATGTAGGAAATTTGAAACTACTTGCATTATTATTATTATTATTTTGCTCTTGATTCTTGTTGAAAAAAAGTACACGAGAAGGCTTAGTTGTTGCATCTGAGAGACAGAGGTTAGATATTACCTTTCTGTGTTGCCAAAGACTGAACCTCCTCTAGAATTATGTGCTGAGGATCTAACTAGCAACAGAGATATATTTGGAGACAAAACTTTAAGTTAAATGAGTTAATAAGCTTTGGACCTTAATCTGATAAAACTGCAATTCATGTAAATATATTGGGCTGCTTTGAATGAGAATGACCTTCATAGGATCATATATTTGAAAGCTTTCCATGGACTAAGGAGGATTAGTAGGAGGTAGCCTTGTTGAGACAGGTGTGGCCTTTTACAGGAAGTGTGTCACTGGGGATGGGCTTTGAGACGTTGAAATCCCATGCTAGGCCCTATTCTCTTTGCTCTTGGTCTGTGGACCAGGATGTAGCTCTCAGCTTCAGTGCTCTGCATGCTGTCTGCCATGCTCCCTGCCAAGATGGCTAAACCTCTGAAACTATAAGCAAGACCCTAGTTAAATGCTTTCTCTTGTCAGAATTACATTGGTCATTGTGTTTTGTTTTTTTTTTTAACAGCAATAGAACAGAGGCTGAAGAACATATGTGTGCATGTGTATATTTATATAGAGAAACATAGAACAACATAAATACCCCCAGGCCCCCCAATCCTCTCACAAAGCGTATATAAGGACACAGAAACTCAATAGGATGGCCACCAGCAAGTCAAGGTTAGAGTTTTAACCAGAGTCTGAATCTTGCCAAACGCTGAAACTGGGATGTTAAATTTTTGTGATATCATCTGTCTGGGATGTTCTGTTCTGGCAGCCCAGGTGACCAACATGGATGTCTTTATCTTTAAAATCTAAGTCAAATTCTAAAGCTGCTCACACGGCTTGTTTAGAAGCTCACCTCACTTCCTCAGTGTAGTTTCAGCTCAAGGAAGCCCTGCCGTCAAGTGTCTTCTCCACTGGGAAGGCTCAGCCATAGCACTCACAGTGTTAATGTTATCTAAAAAAGCAGACAAGCTCCATCCCAGCTTCTTATTTTGTCAGTTTTCTAGGACTTGGATATCTCATGTACTGATTTCCTCATCCATGACATCAATTGTATAGCAATTTCCTGTAAACTATGGTTTGATCATACTGAAATATATTAACTGTGGTGAGCAGTGAAATTTCCAGTACTATTATTGTGTGGGCCACACTTTAGGAAGAAACAGTGGCAAGCTCTGGAATATTATGTTTGCACTGTGGAATCCATGATCTCCCATGAACCCAGAGAAATGGCACTTTTTTTGTTGGAAGGAGAAAACTGAGGATCAAAACCAGAGTGATTTTAAAATCAGCTCAGTTCTATCATCCATCTTGTAGAATTGTGCATATATATCTGTCATAACAGGGTTTTCAAATGACAACAGAAAACTAAATTTCTTTGGATTTAAAAGATATCTTTTGTCTCAATTGTTAAAGCATTGCCTGCCGATTGATATCAACCTTTGGCACTTAATTTTTAAACTCTTCAAAATATAAGATATCAACCATTGGCACTTAAATTTTAAACTTTAAAAATAAGGAAAATGTTTTACTATCTGCATTATTAGAAAGCTTCTCTTAAGATTATTTTATGTTTGGGTGTTTTGCATCAGTATGTGCATGCACACTACATGCGTGCCTAGGCCTACTGAACTAAAAGAGGACTCAGGTCACTTGAAACTAAAGTTACAGATAGTCTTCAACTACTGTGTGAGTGCTGGGAATCAAACCTGGCACCTGGAAGAGCAACCAGAGCTTCCAATGGTTATCATTTCTGTTTTTGAAATAATCTCACAGAAAGTAAGCAATTCACCTCCTGAGGACCAAGGATTATGGGGTTTCTTTTCTTCAATTTCTTTTTAGAGATCTATTCATTTTTATTTTAAGTATATAGTTGTTTTGCCTACATGCACTCTGTGAACCACATACATGAACTGTCTACAGAGGCCAGAAGAGGGCGTCAGATTCCTTAGAAGTAGGGTTACCATCAGTTGTGAGCTGCCATGACTGTTGCTGGGAACCCTGGAAAAACAGCTGGTGCTCATAACTCCTAAGCCATCTTTTCAGCCTGTCTCTGAAAGTTTCTGGAAAATCTAGTTCAAATACTGAGCACAGCATTGGTTTCACATTAAGAAAGAAGTGGAAGAACTAAGTCCTACTTCAAAGCAAGGGCTGGTGTGTTGACCCAATCAATTAGTGTATGGATGATTGTTGGTCTTTTAAAAATTATTTTTTTTTGTATTTTGCTCATGCTGGGGATCAAATTCAGGGCCAGGCACATGCCTAGTAAGGGCTTTGCAACATCTCCATTTCTGTATAGTTTTTGATGATTAATTTCTCTCTTATAACTTGTCTCTGTTTTATTCCTTCTATGGAAAGTTATATGAAATGTGAAACCTTATTTTATTTTATACTTTGCACAAGGGCCAGACAAATCATGGGGGAAGTACAGTCATGCTTGAGTATATATCACCCAATTAATATGAATTGATTGAGTGCATTTTGTGCATGTATTTCTGCACACACAGGATTTAATCACATAGATGTACAAGCGGAGGCCGATTTCCTTGAAATCACGCTCTTAAGTAGTTCCAAGTAATGCTTGAGTCCTGCTGAAAAAAAAAAAACTGCCAAGAACTCTTGCATCCAAGTCCCAATTTACATATTACCTTACACAGTGAGTCCCAAAGGCTTCAACTCAAAGAATGGAAAATAACATTAAAGGAATCAATTAGTGTATCTTACTGCAGTTGTAGTCAAACTCAATAGTGAAGACATTACATATAAACTTCATAACAGATTTAGAAAGCAATTCAATTTAATCACATTTGAGATTAGGAGCCACAGGAGTCCAGATCAACAGCAGGAGAGAAATGGTTTCATCCCTTAGCTGGAGGTGTATGGGAGGGGTGGAGCATTGGTTTACTGGATAGGAACAGAGTTGGTCAAACCTGGTCCATGTGGGCCCAAGACAGCTGGGACTGCCTCCATCTTTATTATTATTATTATTATTATTATTATTATTATTATTATTTGTTGTTGTTGTTGTTGTCTTCCCAGCCACTGGATTTCTGAAAATTAAAATTTTATTTTTTTAAAATATTATTTTCATTTATACATGTGTCTGTGTGAATATATATTTATATATATGGGTTTGAAGGTGTACATGGAGGCCGGAAGTGGGTAATAGGACCCCTGAAGCTGGCTGAAGGCACTTGTGAGCCACCTAATATGGGTACTGGGAACTGAACTAGGGTCCTCTGAAAGAGCAATGAACTGTCCTCACTGCTGGGTCATCTTTCTGGTCCCCAGATCCTAGAATTTTGAATCTGGCACTGAACAGTTAATAATTTCACACAATATTCTTGGGCTGGGAGTCTTGAATGATCAGCTGCTCTGTGCATCACTCCAACACCTCTCTGCCATCTTGAACTTCACTTCATCTTGTGCTATCAAACTTGGTCTCCATGGTGCTTCTAGCTCTCAAGCCATGCGTGGCAGCCCATTTGGGGTCTCATATTAGATGTCCTGCACACCATATATTTATATTACAATTCATAACAGTAGCAAAATTACAGTTATTATGTATCAATGAGATAATTTGATGGTGGGAGGGTCACCACAACATGAGGGACTAAATTTATTAAAGAGTCACTGTAATAAAAAGTTTTTGGCCTGGACTTTCCAGCCTAGCCTTGAGATTTGGACCCACTTGCAACCCCACTGCTGCTCAGTAGCTTAGCACCAAATAATCTCACAAAGGCTTATATTAATTGCATTCTGCTTGGCCTATGGCTCAGGCATATTGCTAGCTAGCTCTTACATCTTAACCCATTTCTATTAATCTGTCTTGCCATGTGGCCTATGGTTTACCTATTTCTTTACATCTTGTTTCTTGGGTGGCTAGATGATATCTCTCTTGACTCCACCCTCTTTCCCCTGTATCTATTCTTGGATTTCCCTCCTGCTTCTAAGATGCCTGCCACAGGCCAAGACAGTCCCTTTATTAACAAATGATATCCACATCATACAGAAAGACATCTCATATCATTTGACATAGGAACTTTTGAATATATTTGACTCAACATGGTCTGAAAATCTTTTTTCACTTTACATTTTATGAACCCATAATATTGTTCAAGGATTTCACTTTTGAATTGACATGTACTAAATTTAAATTATATACAAGATTTTTTAGTATGGAAACAAGAATGTAAAACTTCATTGATAATTTTTATGTGATTGACATGAAGTGATTGCATGAGGACCTGAGTTCAAATCCCAGTACCTTTATAAAAATTAAAAGCTGGGCACAGCTACTTACACTTGTAATCTCAGCACAGGAAAGATGGAGACAGGAGTATCTCTGGGGCTTGCTAGGCAGTCTGACTGAATCAGTGATCTCCAGGTTCAGTTAAAGGCCCTATCTCAAAATAGAAGCTGTGGTAAGAAAGGCACTGATGCCAGCTCCTTTTTCCACACATATTCACATGCACATGCATATCCATAAGCATGTATACATATATACACTACACACACAAAATAAGAAGAGAAAATTAAAAATACTACCAGTGCCTCATTTTGTACTTCATTGGATGGTGCAGGGCTGAGCAGAATGAAACCAGATAAATGTGGCATATAATTTGTTTTTTAATTCAAATGTCTCAGTTCACTAATAGAACAGGATGTTTGAAGGAACATGCTGTATTTGTGTGTGTGTGTGTGTGTGTGTGTGTGTGTGTGTGTGTGTTTGTGGGTATTACCCTCCTGGAATATACAGATTTCTCAGCAGAAAAGAGGAAGTGTGGATTGAAGTGGGCATATATGTCTAACATCCAAGTAGCATTCTTGTTCTGTTGATTATCATCATGACCCAGTAGATCAGACAGGGTGCCACAGATATTACTCCAGCAGGCTGGTCTATAACCTGGGACCTTTACCCTACACCTGTTCCATGTGATACAAACTTCCTTAATGGCTTCTTTTGATGTTCTTGTATTTTTATAAATCTTCAGGATGAAAGATGAAGTCCTGGACTCCTGGAAGGAGATGCTATTTTAGAGGGAGAAGTCAGTACTCTTGCCCCAGGAGAATAAACAAAAGCAGCTCAAGGCCAGCAAGCTCAAGAGGGTGGAGGTAAGCTCACTAATCCCTCTCCTGTCTCGTCCTTTTAGTGTTTGTGATCTCTGGGCAGTTCAACATGAGTATTTGTATTCCCAGTTTCGATGTACAGCATTTCTTTGTGTTCACACAATGTGTCAGGTCGTGTTGTCCAGCAATAACCATAGCAATACTTCTTATCTGTCATGGTCTTCAGAACTTTGCAGCTCTCACTGAGAGAAATGAAGTCTAGGGTGGGTGGGGTGCACCCGTGTGGTCTCAGCTCTTGGAGGGCTCAACTGGAAGACTAAGAGTTTGTCAGACTGGCTTACATCGCCAGATCTGGTGTTAAAAGAAAATGAAAGAAAATAGTGCAAAGAAAAACAGAGATGCTTCATTGGAGCTAACCACAAGTTGGTAAGGAGCCCCTGGAACTCAGCTTTCCTGAGCTGCCACCCATGTTAGGGTGGGCCTTAGGTGATGCAGGCAACTTCGAGTCACATACACTCCTGTAAGTAACCTCTCACCTGGGTACCTATAAGCAAGCTCAGTAAACTCACCTGTTTACCAAGTTAGATAGGAGTCCAATTGTTTCTTTGGTTAGAAGTCAGTGTCCTTTCTGCAGTGAATGAATAGACCTTTGTTCATGTCTTTCTGGGACAAGGCATACAGCAAAGTGACATTATGTGACTCCAGTCCTAAATACTAGAAGATATGATTTCTATTGGTATTTATTCTCTCTCTCTCTCTCTCTCTCTCTCTCTCTCTCTCTCTCTCTCCCTCAAAAGTGAGCCCACTAAATAGAGGAGAAACATCCTATTCTCAGTGAAGGTTCGAAATTGACCTTTCAGAAGAACCTTCTATAGATGCTGATTTATAATAACAACTTTAGTAACATTACCTCTCATAAAATCTTGAACAATCAATTTGTTAGGAGAATGATTTTGTGTCTCTGCAAAATCAAGCAATTGGAGCAGGTCAAAAAGCAATCATTTCTCAAGGCCATGACTAGAATTTCTTTTTGTTGCTAATGAAAATGAATGGTTACTTCTGTTTTGATATTTTGTTTTTATTTGCATTTGGGTTTTTCTAACAGAAGCAAGGCAGCTATGGGAGATGGGTGAAGATCACACAGGAGGACCTTGTTATGCCTCATTAATGCTAGCAGGGCATTCTGAGAAGACTGGAAACCCCACAGCCCTGTGGATTGGGAAAATATGATGGAGACTTCCTGGGGTACAAGTTTTTAGATGAACTGTTACATTATTGTAGAATTATTTATTATACCAATTATTTATTGGTGATTGATTATATAAAGGATTAATATTTATTAAGGGGTTATATGAAAATTTGTTGATATAAATTGGACTTTAAGGAGATCCTTAATGCCTGAATACCCCACATTACATGATCCTTCTCTTGTGAGGATCATTAGAAACAACATCTGATTACAACACTCTTTTGTGATTTCTAATGAAATACAATCATTTTAAGGGGAAAGTGAACATTTATATAAGTAAGACTCATATCCTTATGTCTGAATTCCACACTGGTACATGCACATACATGTATGTTTCTACAAGTAAGCCCAGCTCACCAAGGAAGAGCCCTGATAGATAGTAAGACTATTGTTATTGTGTTGATATGTTTTACAAAATGGAATGAACTGGGGTGTGCTGATGCATGCCTTGAGTCCCAGCATTTGAGAGGGAGAGACAGTTGAATCTCTAAATACCAGGTCATTCTGGTCTTCATAACAAGTTCTGGGCCAGCCAAAGCTACATAAGTGGGACACTATCAAAAAAGAATGGTGGAATGAACTATTATTTTTCTAATAATTTACAAAGAAACATAATAGTCTACTGGTTTTCCTGGGAACATAGGATGGCTCAACTGTTTTTGGCACTGGAGACAAGAGGCAGGGTCGAAATGTTCTTTCTGAAGTTGAAACAACAAAACCCAGGCACCCATTCAAACACAAGCTACAGAAGCACACACCTGCATAACCATTGTGATTGTCAGCCTCCTTAGCCCAGGGCTGTGTGTTGTTTCCAGCCAGCTGTGCACATGTCAAGTTTCATGTCTGGGTCGTGGTGGTATGAGTCTGAACTTCCTCATGGCTAAATTTGATGGCTTTGCCCTCAAAATGTTATTTTGAACATATGTTCAACAGCGGCCTTAAATTCAGCCTTCTGGACATGTTGTATGCATGTACAGAGCTTTGTAAATATGCTGAAGTTTAAGAATTGAATTAAACACAGAGAGAGAGAAAGAGATCAAGCCTTTCTGCTAGCAGCCATGTTGCTTTGCTGAAGCCTGTCGAGGGTGAGGAAATAGGAGCTATCTAGGGCTGTGAGACGAAGGTGTTTTATCGAAACACACCTTTGATATTATTGTTTTTCTTCCTCTAAACTCAGAAAAAGAAAGTAATGGCAACTACATTGCTACTTTGATTTTGTTTATCTAAAAGAACAACCTCTCTGAACTAAAAGAGCTAAAAAAAAAACAGGTTTTCATTTCTGAAAATTTTTGCATGTGGTTGAAGATTCCTAAACTAAGAATCTCCTAAATGTCTGAGGGACTGCACGGCCTCCACTGTAGGAGAATAGATAGAAACATATGCACCTTGTGAAGCTCCCCAGTATCATTTGTCTTCCAAGCACCTAGCTAAAAATGATGCTTGCCAAGGTTTCACTAGCTCTTTCTATGAGCTGTGCTATTTTCAGGGTTCGAAAGTGAAGGTAGAGGAGAGGGAAGTGGGGATGGAGGTTCTTGGTAAGATAAAAGAGATGCATGAAAGTAGCTCATCAAAGTCCACTTTTGGCAGCCACCTGTTGAGCATGGAGACAAGATGAATCACCAGTTTAGGCCCATTGACAGTTTCTCTGAAATGAGAAAAAAAGACGCAGTAAATGCATGCAGCCTGTTCCCATCATCCCTTTAATAACCTGTAATATTGTAGCAGGATATTTTTGTCACACTGAATCTGATTGATGGTCTTGGCTATAAGACATTACAAGTGTAGAGTAAATTGACCGAACACCTAAACATACAAATTATTAAAAGGAGGGGGAGCAGCCCTTGGCCTCGTGGGGAAAGCAGGCAGGCTTTAGTTAAGACGCTCCTATTTCCAAGTGCAATCTATAGTCTATTGACTTGTGGCAGTGTCTTTTTAGATGTGTGGGGAAATTGTCATACATTGCAAATGAGGAGCTGTTTTGATGCTGGAATCTCAGTGAGTGCCAGGGAGGAATGATTTCAGCTGTCTAGACTGTTCAGGTTAAATGAAGTTGCATTGTTGCCTATAGACAGACATTCATTTCCCTTTCTTCCCGGCTGGTCTGTGTGTACAATTACTCTGATTAGGATGGGTAACAATATGTTTCTGACACCCATTGTATTGACAGTGTGTGAAATTTTCCAGTCAAGTGGCACCAGTCACTACTTAGCTGCTAGGATATTGTTTCAGGGAAGATCCACGCCTGCCAGTCAAGTCTATCAATGAGGAAGAGGGCTTAGACTCTAGTCATATACTTCTAAATTAAAGCAGTCAAAGTCATCTCAAGTGAAATATGATAAAATGCTTGGGTGCAACTCTCCTAGTTTCCCACTACAATTTTTGGATTGGGTTTGTTTATCATTTTCTCCTCATAATCTCCTTTCATTTTCAGATTGCAACAGTTATAAGATATTTTATTTCTTCACGCAACCAGCACTTGTTTCTCCTCCTATTTTAGGCCAAGAAGACTGGGCAGTCTAAGTGATACGGTCCATCTTGGTCGGAGCTGAGTGATTCCAGATTGGGGTGGGGACTGAAAAGGCCTCTCAGAGAGAGGATATTTAAATAAATCTTTGTATTGTATGCATATAGGACAGTATCCACACAGGTATGTACTACAAATGTTCAAAGGTGTTTTTGGCTCAAACAAAAACACCCAAAAGTTAAATTATTCACAAAATCAATTCTGGTTCCAGACAAATGTGCTAAGTAAGCTCCCACCCCTGAGATGCAAGTGAAACCTGTTAGGCCTTCTCCCTTGTCCACCCACTTCAAATCCTTAAGGAGAACTCATAGGTGGGAACAATTTCTGCAGAGAGCTCTGTCTCCCTGACCTGCTTGCTTCATCAGCAGTAGCACTCAAAGTAGATGCTGCCCCTAGCTCTGTCTTTTCCACTATGGGAGCAATGCCAGAACCCTTGGCATCCCTGGACATTCATCTCTACCTGACTTTACTTTTTTGCTTTCTTGCTCACCACTAAGCACTGGATGGACACAGATGACTTGGTCATGTGGATAGAGTCAGAGCCATCCAAGGCCAACCAGGAAAGGTGAGATGATGCCATGAGCAGGACAGGGCTTTTGTATCATGCACTCCATAGTTGAGAAAAGATACTTTTTCAATGACAAATGATGCTATCAGTGACAAAGAGAGCTTAGACCCTAGACTAGACTCTTCTCATTGACAATGGAAGCAAAGGTTGTGCGTATTATCGGACACATAAAATCCCCCTCTCATTTGTTGTACCCTCTTTAACATCTGGCATAGAAGTCAGCCACTAAAGAGGCCTTTTGCCTAAATCCTCATGATTATTTTTTGAGTCTTAAGGAAGGTCTGCGAGTTCAGATTGTTTTTCTGTTCCACTTTCCACCCTTTATTCCTAGTGACTGTGGAGTGAAGAGCTCCAAGCCTCCTTCCAGTCCTTCCAGCAGCTGGCCCCTGCCCACTCTGCTCTTCTCTCCACAGAGCAGACCTCTCCAGCCCATGGCTAAGTATTTTTTGTACGTATTGATACACAGGCTTGTGATTGGTTTTTTTTCTCCAGAAAATGGAAGCATTCTGCTTTAAGAGAGCACAAATGCAGATTCATGGGACAAGCTAATTGAGGAAATGATTATATTACAAAATCATTTTTTTTTTGCTTTTTAAGAGTTAAATCAAAAGTCTCTTGAATAGCCTTTTAAATTAAATATAATTGCATTTATGTTTAAAATTATGTATCATATAAAATGCAACATAATATAATCATTATGTAATTGCATAATATATTCATATGTAATACTATATATTTATATATATAATTTTCTTAATTACTTTTGATCAGGTCTATAATAAAATAAATTCTGTCTTTATATACTTTGAAAAAGAATAATACAGTAATAGTCAACATTTTAGTCTTTGAAGGCATCATTGTACAGCTCATAAGTATTTATTAGGAGACAGTTTCTTTAAAAAAAATCTTTAAAATTAGACTTGGAGGTGGCAGCCCTCATTTGTTAACTGAGCTGCGGGACAAATGATGCCCTAGGGAATGGAACCTATTTTAGATTCAGTTTTGGAAAACATTTTTTTGGAGATGTGTCAAATTATGGGAGAAGTTTCTGGCTTAATCTTTCAAAAGAGAGTGTGCCTCCTCCCATCCACAACCACTTCTTCTTCTACCTTAATTTACTAAAGATGAGTTACTCTCTATCAACCACCTATATGTCTTGTGAGTCATATTGATCTCAGACATGTGATGCAGTTCTGGGCGAAGATAAAATTAGTTTAATGGTCCCCTTGCCCCTCCCAGTGTTTCCATGATACTTACGCATGCAGGGGATACCACAAGCCCCTCTCCCGTCAGGAGAGCGCGTCCAGGAAGCTTACAGTGAAGGACAAGTCTTCCACAGCATCATCAATACCTTGATAGCTCTGGGCTAATGGAATCTTGTGACTTTCAGTTCCTGTTGGTAATAGGTCCAGATCTACACATTTGTGGGGGACCCTCTCTGCTGGCACATACTTATTCTTTTGCCTGTTCCATGGAACAATTTTCAAGAAGACACAAGCGGCTACATTTCTGGCTGTAGCTCTTTCATTTAGGTTAAAAATTGATTATTTTTGCTTGATAATCACATATATTTTTCCTCATTTTTTTCTGCTAAAAAGTAAAGATTTCCTCAAACTTAAAAAAAAGGTTTTCATTTTTTTTTGAATTTTTTTTGTTTTTATTTGTGTGTGTATATGGGGGGGCATGTGAGTGTTCATGAACATGTGTCTGTGTAAATTTAGGTGCACCATGTATGTACAGATGCTTTTGGAGGTCTTGGCCCCTTGGAGCGCAAGTTAAAGGTAATTTTGAATTGCAGATGTGGGTGCTAGGAAGTGAATATAGGTCCTCTGGAAGAGCAGCAAGCACTCTGAACTGCTGAGCCATTTCTCCAGCTCCAACATTTGTATTTTTAAGTGAAAATACTGACTGATATTTGCTTCAGATTAATTTCTTTAATAATTTAAGTACTGGGGCTAAAGAAATAGCTCAGAGGTTGAGAGTACATGCTTCTCTTGCAGAAGCCCATACTTCCTGTCCCATCAGCTACATTGAATACCTCACAACCACCTGTAACTCTAGTTCTAGAAGATCTGATGCCCTCTTCTGGCCTCTGAGGGCATGTGCACTCATATGCACATAGCCCTTTACCCCCTACCCCAGACATGTAACTAAAGCTGAAAAATTACTTAAAGTTTACGTATGTTACATTTTGTTTTTTGAAGCGCTACCAATAGTGAGCAATAGTGAGGTATTATATACAGTTTTTATATGCCATTTTTATATGCAGTTATATACAAGTTGTTTACATGTGTTATGTCACTTAGCCTTCCAAGCACCTCATGGGATCAGGTGGGAAGTTGCACTGGCAACATTTTCCAGGTGCAAAAGGGGAGAATATTACACACTTAGATCTAGGTCATTCCTCTAGTAAGAGGTGATGATCCACCTTGGTTCTGCCTCCCACACTGCTGCTTCGCCTTTGTGAAGACACTGACTTTTAAGGGTGTCTGTGTCAGGTGGATGTGTAGACTCGTCAGCACTCTGGTGGTCAAAGAGCAAAGGAATTGCTTTGCTGGTCCTCCCAAGGGTTGCAATTCCATTTGTGCCGAGAACTCTAATTGGGAAAAGCAGCATTAAGCCCTTTCTAGGCTTGTGGCATTGCAAAAAGTGACTGTCATACAAACACAAGAGCCAGTCAGACTTGATCTCATAATTCCATTTGGGAATATTCTTTTTTATTTTTTTTAAAAAATTATATGTATAAGTGTTTACCCTTTATGTATGCCTATGTACCATGAACATGCCTGGTGCCTGCAGAGGATAGAAGAGGCTACTGGATTCTGTGAAATGGATTACAGATTGTTAGCCACCAGTGCTGAGAATCAAACACTGGCCCCGTGGAAGAGTCACTGTGTTCTTCACAGCTGAGCCATCTCTCTAGCCCTCAGAATAGTCTTAATCCAGATTTAAGACAAGTGTATTTGCACACATGCACGCACACACACATGCACACACATAATCTTCTGGTTTGACTGTAGAAGGCTTGCTTAGCAGGAATTTGTGGTGGCCATAGTGCATCCGTGGGCATTAGCTGTGATCTGCTGTGCTTTCTTTATCTGTAACTGAGGCAAACCTGGCTTGAGGTGCTTTAGGTTTTATTTTTTATGTTTCCTGTATTTTAGAGAAAAAAGACACAGAGAACAGTCATTTTCATTATTTAATCTGTCTATATAAGAACAAACTAACTACAACTATTGTTAAATTTGAAGCTGTGTTTATCAAATTTCTCCCTTTAAAATATTTTCATTGCTGAATCTTTTTAAAGAAATTTCAATACAAACGTGCCTTTTATATATTGTAATAGATGACAAATAGTTAAAAAATATTTTCTTTCAGATTTTGAGGCTATTTCTATTTCTTAAGTAATCTTACAGAAAGTAAGCTATTTACCTCTCAATGAGTGAGGATCATTGAGTTTGGGGCTTCTTTTCTTTTCATTTATTTATTTTTGATACAGGGTCACACTGTGCAGCCTTGGCCAGCTTGGATCTCACATTGTAGACCAGGATGGTGCCAAACTCCTAAAAATCCTCCTGCCTTTGCCTTCTGAGTGCTGGGATTAGAGTTGTGTATCACCTTCCCTTCCCTTCCTATTTCCAGTTCTCTTATCTTTTGATTTCTTCTGCTTTTATTGTGGCAGGGTCTTCTACACACTCAGGCTGACCTTGGGCTCCCGAATACTGAGACCTGTACCACCATGCCCAATACTCTTGTCTCATTTCTGACAATGATTTAACATCTTTTGGCTTATTCGGTATTTTCCATTCCTCTTACTGTCCAGAAATAGCAGAGGATAAGGAGACACTGTAGAAATAGTATTTGGGACTTGGATGTGGCTTTAGCACTTAGGGAGGGGACCTGATGAAGGTCATGTCAAAGACAATTGGAAATGACAGAATGCTAAAAGATCTGAAAATATTACTGGGGACTCAGAGTATAAGCTTGAATAGTTTGATTTTTGGTTTAAGTAATTTTCTTTGAAATTTTCTCTAGTGTTCTATCAATTCATTTGATTATTAATAGATTGGGTACATTAGGGTGTTCAGAAATACCAAATGTCAGGCATTCTTATCTGTTGGTGTTAGATAAAATTGATAGACAAATTGTTATACTTTGATGTATAGTTATATTTTTATCCATCAAAGTTCTGATAAAGGAGCTTCTACACACATGGTTGAAAATTAGAATTTGTCAATATAAAGGGTTTGTTTTGGGACAGGGTTTCAGTATGTATTCCAACTATATAGCACAGGCTGTCCTCAAATCCACAGGATCCTTTCATGTCCATTTCTCACGCATGGGTTGTAGGCATGCACTCTGAGGCTGAGTAGAGGACATTTGATACTGCTTCTTCTTGCTGAAGATTCCTTCCATCTGATTATTTCCCTAAAAGGCAGGTGTCCACCATTTGCCAATGATAGGGTTCTAGCAGCTTCCATAGAGTAAATGCATGGGCAGCACATAATATAAACCCTTAAGCAGGAAAACAAATGGCTTAGATGCACAAACTATGGATACTCTTTGGGATCAGGGGAGCGTTGCTCACAGGGCACACAGGGAAAATAGCTCTAAAAGGGAGACATTTATCAGTGTTAGCCGCCTCTGGGAAGCCAGGAGCAGCTGTCAGGTCTTATTATCGCCACTGGGTGTCACTCCAGGCAGCCTTCTAGTCAAGGTTAAAATATAGTTAAAGGGATGCTCGGCTGAACATAGCAAAGGGGATACTGGAAGGAACAAAAAGTGTCTCTTTCTACAGGTATTAGGATTTTGAATGGGAGGGGAGAAAGCACCATGAATAGAAGAAGCTAGAAATCTGAAGAATTGCAGCCGGAACTTTCCACCCCACTAGCTCACCGAAGCAAGACCACAGAAAAAGAAAAAGCCCGCCCGGATTGCTAACTGAATGAATATTTTGGAGGATTTTGATTCGCGTTGCCAAATTCTATTCTTGGAATGCTATGCCCTGTTACATTAAAGGTCATTTACCTCTTACTCCGCGCCCTCTCAGTGTCTGTAGCATGGACGGTCCTAGAGGGAAACCGCGTGCTTTCCACAGTCTGCACTGGCTCGAGGCTTTTTCTCCAGCTGCCTTTGTCACATTTCCTTGAGCACTTATTTGATATCCTTTGCTTTATAAATCATTGTATTTGATTCATTTAAATACTATATCTCTTTGTCTCATTTCTCCATGGTCTAATTGGAACTCTGGGGCTGGGGAATAGACTGGGTTCAGTGGGATGAAGAGACAGAGCAGGAGCTAAGTTGAGAGCCCCTCACTCCGACCCCACGCCCTGCCCTCCATCCGCTGAAGGGTGGACTCTGCAGCAGTTTCCTCTCTGAGCCCCCAAGATTCCCTCTTTTCTCACCCACAGCATCAGTATTGGTTCCTAGTAATTTAAGAAATTATTTTTTTCTCTCATGTGAAGAGAAAGTCACCATTTCCCTCATGAAAGTATTCTGCTTTTCTAAAGACTATAAATATTAATCAAGAAAGACATTTATCCTAATTATAAAAACAATGCACTAAGTTTTTGAAGCTCTCAGAAATAACTGAAAAAAAAAGTCTTAGTGTTTTTCTACTTTACCAAGTGACATCAGATTTTCTTCCTTTCCATCATTTGTATGCTCATTGTTGACTTGTCACTGAATTTCAGTGAGTTAACTCGCTGTCTTTTTCACTGTTAGATGTAGTTTTCCTGTCTCACAAGTGACAAGGATATTCATTGCCTGTTACTATGAGCAATGGTCACAAAACTTGGTGCTTTCTTTGAACTATTTATCATTAAAATTATGTATATAGGTGATTCACCTGAATATGTCTGTGCACTGTGTGTGCCAAGTGCCCTTGGAGATTGGATCCTCTGTAACTAGACTTACAGATGACTGTGAACCTCTATGTGGGTGCTTGGAATCAAACCAGGGTCCTCTGGAAGAGCACCCAGGATTCTCAACCTTTGAGACACCTCTCCAGCCTCCAAACTTAGTAGTTTTAAGTGCTTAGCATATGACATCACTGTTCCTGTGGGCTGGGGACTTGAGTGCATTTAGCCAGGGCCTAGCTCAGGCTCCCAGTCTCAAAATTCTGAGGGTCCTCTGGGGTAGGGTTATCTTATTACTGTTTCTGGTCTGGTATTCTAACTAGCAGTTTGCAACATGGAGGCTGGCTTTCCTCCCAGTGAGTGAGCCAACCACAAAAATGGCAGAATGCACGAAGACAGGAGTCAAGCCTTTGTATTCTCCCCTGAAAGGGATTGTGTTACCATTGCCATGCTCTGTTCAGGAAGAAGGCTTATACTCAAAGGGAGGCAGCCACACAAGCCTGCAATGACAGTGCATCCTGGAATTGGTTGTCTAAGACAAGAGATGGGGAGGCTGTGAGCTTTTGAACATGATTACTGTTGTGCTCATATTATTGGAATTTAGACTCCACCTTTTTGTAATATAAGCAATTAATGTGAAGAACATTTTCTTGCTGAACAGATTATTGAGATGGTTACAAAACCCACTGATGATTTTTATGAGGGTACACAGTGTTTCAGATGGCATCTCAGATGGCTTCCTCACATTACAATGTTTATAATTGTGAAGGTTTGACCTGTGTTTACTTACTTACCAGGAAAAGACTGTGTTACTTGATACTAAATAGGACACAGTTTTCTCTCTGGTTCCTTGCAGGACCAGCAACATACATTCTTAGGAAACTTCTGGTTTAGAGGAGGCGAAGATGTAAGAAACAATTTCTGTCCAAGTGCGAGGGTTTGCTTGTTGAAAACTGATGGAAAAACTAAGTAGTCTTCAAGTGTACTCTGGCATGCTGTGGGGTGGCAACAGAGGGTACCTTGGTATTTTATGCTAGAATAGATCTTTGGTCCTTCAAGTTTTAGTTATATTCTTTGGGGACCCAGGTAGGATCTTCTTCTCTTGGTCGTCTTTTGCCTTGTTATTTCTATGTTGACATGAAGACTGGTAGTGATTTTAAGCTACAGGGGAAGAGAGAGGCTGTGGACTCTTGAGCTCCCATATCTGTGGACAGAAGGAACTGAACAGTCCATTGTTAACATGCAGGAGGAGCCACACAATCCCAGATTTTCAGGTTGTCATCTGTCTCACTCAGGAATGCTTCTGGCTGCACGGAATGGAAAATTCAGCACTGTCTGTTTTAACACAGTCATTTATTCCACGTAAAAAAGGAGCCTGGAATGGTGTGGGTCTGGCTGTTCTCCAACATCATCATGGACCCTAGTTTTTCATCCCTTGATGAGTATATTGGGCTCTGTGCTTGTCTTTTGGACATAGGAAGGTTACCACACCTCCAGTCATCATGTCTGAGTCTCAAATATGAAAAGAGTGGTGGTGAGGAAACTTTGCTCTTGTCCTTTTTCCTGTCGTGACAGCAGACAGTCCGTTAAAGAGCCACTGGATTTGTGTTTACTTGGAGCTGGCCAGAATAGTGTCACGCCATGACTGCCAGCTGGAAGAGTAAGAAGGCAAGGATCTCATTTTATCCCCCACTATTATCAAGAACTAAAGAGGAGAAAGGGCCTGTACCTGTTGGTCCAGCCAAGAGTGTCTGTCATAATGTTCTGAGCACAAAATCTAATAGAAATATTGCTTCACAGGATGACAGTTTTGTAACATTGCAGATCAAATAGTACCAGACAAACCTGCTCAATACAGTATCCCATGGTAATAATGTTCAAAATCCTAAACTTTTGACATAAAATGTTCCTTCAGAAAAATTGCTGAAATTGGGAAACTATCTGTAGTATATCATTTATGTTTTTTTAATAATTATTTTTAAGGTGCTGGGGATTAAACACAGGTCATTAGACATGATAGGAAAGTGATATGCCACTCAGTGCTTAGTTCTAAATTTTAAGATGAAAATAAAACCATTTCCTAAGATATTTTTAAATGATTCAATAAATTTGTGCTGTTAATGTATTAGAATACGCATAATAAAGTTTTTCTGGAGGATATATAAGTTTTCTATTAATTTTCTATTTGTGAACAGCAGTATATGGAATAATTCTGTTGAGATTAAAATATAGTGAATGGCATATGGAAAATATTTTTATTTTATAATAGGAACACTTTTCTCTCATTTGATATAAGACTATTTATGGATAAAATATACTCAGTAAATGAATGTAATATTCTCTGAACTGGTGAATAGTCATTTGTGATAATAGTTTTTGTAAATGGACATTTCTATGTACTGACTTCTTGGTTCTAAATAATTGATGCTGAATATGAATTATAAATGCTTGGCCAATAGCTCAGACTTATTACTAACTAGCTCTTACATTTTAAGTTAACCCTTACTTCTTTTTATGCTTTGCCATGAGGAGGTATTTTTATTAGCATGGCATGTTCATCTTCTACTCCCTCTGCATCTGGCTGGCGACTCCTTGACTCTACCTTTCTGTTTTCCATCATCCTTAGTTTGGTTGCCCTTCCTACACTTCCTGCCTGGCTACTGGCCAATCAGCATTTTATTAAGCCAATTGAGTGATGAATCTTTACTGTATACAAGAATATTATTCCACAGCAAATTTTAATAAGATTTACATATGTAATTAACAAGATTGTGTGTATAAGTGCCCATTGAGGCCAGAAGTGGTTCTGGATCTCTTGAAGCTGGACTTATAGGTGTTGTAAGCTGCATGATTTGGGTACTTGGAACCAAACTCAGGTCTTCTGGATAAGCAGCAAATTCTTTTAACTGGTGAGCTATCTCTTCAGCCATACATGTATTTATAAGTGCAATTTGTTCTTATAATGTAGTTCTTAGAGAGAAAGCAAAACACAATTACAAGAAAAGAAAAGCATTAAAAGAGCCAAATGAACTTTGACTTTCTTTTATAGTGAAGCACCTGATGCCTAAATAAGACTTACAGAGGAAGAGAAGAGTATCACTTTAAACCTTAGAGTCATCTTGTGGAGGACATGACTTCTTGTTGGGTAATTTAGATCGCTGTTACCATGTATGACTCCTTGTTCTTGGGAGGAGAGGGTTAACTTTAAGATCTCTATTGATGAAACTGAGTAAACATTTATTATTATATACTCCAATTTTGTAGAGAGATTTGAAAAACTTTGATACCTTAGCTTTTACTTTTTTCTTTAACCTATCATGAACAAGAAATGAGTATCTGAACATTATTATATAGAGAAAAATTAAATTAAATATAAACATCTAAGTGTTACAACATTTCTTATAATTAAATCTTTAATGTTCCCTTGTAAACCCTTTAAGAAGCAGGCCTATTAGACCCTGACCTGTGAGTGTGTCATGACATGTAGAAGACTTTGTTTATACAGTATAAGTTTGTTCTGCTGGTGCTTGGTGCCTGACATGCTGGGTTACCCAGCACCCGCTGTCGCTATTTATTCTCAACAGAGAGGCAAATAAGCCAGGATTGGGAGCTGAGGAATAGGTGTCAGGTTAGGCAAACACAGGGTATCATGTTGGCTCATAGAAAGAGATGAGGGGAAGTGCTCTGGAAGAGTCATGGAGAAGAGTAACAGCTGGAGACATGCAGCTATGGGAGCTGCTGACAAGATTACTCCAGGAAGAGCAAGCAACACTGACAAGGTTTGCTGACAGTCCAGCAATGGCTCTTCTTTCTTATAGGCATCCTCAGTGAAACATCTAGTTGCCATTGCATAGCTAATTTTCTTGGACATCATCTATGTGTCTTTACTTGGTTTAGATGTCCTGACCATTGTGCTTCCCTTTGGTTTGATACATTTGAGATATTTGAATGATTTTCATCACCCCACAATTTCCAGCATGTTTACTTCTTTGTTTTCTCTGAAAAAGGAAGTTCATGAGATGTGCCTTGCCCGGGCTCCCAGGGCATCTCTCTCTCCCAATTCCTATCCCTCTCCCTTCAAAAATATGGTTTTGGATCCTTAGATATCCCTACTTCTTTTTCCATCAGCATTTATTTTATTTTATAAGTAAGCTAGTCTGTCACCAGCAAGAGCCTTCTCAAAGAGAAAAACCTTTCCTTATGACTAAAGCTTTCTTGTGAGTCAAGATTTTTTCTTCTTCTGCACTCCAAACATAGGTCTCAACTGAATAGAATAAGAACACTTTCTAATAATGATTTATGTGATAGTCACCTTGCCTATACCATTGATGGATTGAGTTTTTAATCCTATTATTTAGTTAGAAATCTTTTGAAGATTTTATTTTGAAGTCAGATAGATCTCAGGACATAAATACTCATGTCTTCCTTAGGTAATAAAGCAAAATTCCCAGCAAAATAATCAGGCATAAAAGTAACTCATGATAGGTACAGACCTAGTACTTCTGCCATATACCCAAGACTTTAGCCATATCAACTTCTCTCAATATTTTCAAAAGACACAAACAAATGAAGATGTGTTAGCCCTGAAAATTTGAGGTCTTTGTGTGCTTGTTACAAAAATAAAATCTAAAAATATAGCAAAGATTGGTGTATTTGGAAATCATTAGAAATACTAAATGGTACAAGTTATATAACATAGTCATTGTGACAAAAGCAACATGATCTCATCTCAAAACAAACATATAGATCAGTGCACTAGAGTACAGGATCCAGACAGAGACCCACATGTCTGCAACATGTGTGTCAAAATATACATTGTAAAAACGACAGTCTCTTCAGCAAATGGTCCTGGGGAAACTGCAGATTCACATATTGAATAATGCTAATCCTCATCTCTCTCACTGTACACAGACCATCTCCAAATAGTCAAGGACCTTTATGTAAGACCCGAGACTCTGAAAGTGTTAGAGGACAAAGTTGGGAAAGCACTTTGGGATCCAGGCGCAGGCCAAGACTTTCTCAGTAGGACTCCAGTTGTTTAGAAAATAATAAATAACAGACAAATTGGGTTTTATGGAATTGAAAAGCCTTGTATGGCAGAGGAAAGTGGTTAATTGAGCAGAGACAACCCCACAGAAAGGGAGAAAATCTTTGCTAGCTATATATCTGACAAAGAATTATCTAGAATACAGCATGAACTCAAAAGGCTTGACAAAAAGAAATCAAATGATCAATAAATAGGTTGATGGAGTAAGTGGTTCTTAAATGGTGAAACACAAATGACCAATAAACATATGAAAAAAATGTTCAACTTCACTGATGATAAAAGAAAAGAAAATTAAAACTGCATAGAGATTTTATTATTCCAGGCAGAAGGACAGCCATTAAGAAAATAAACAACAAATGTGAGGGGTCATATGGAAACATACTATAGTAGAAGCTTCTTAGAATGTAAGTAGATATGAAAGAAATTTAAATGGAATCACCAAATGCCAGGAAGGCAAAAGCCCCAGTTAGACCTCTTACTACCAAGTGAAACTTCCAGGGCCAGGAATGGGTTACATCTGACTGATTTGCTGGCCAAAAGAGCTCAGTGGGAAACTTCAAACCACTCAGGTATTGCCAAGTCTATTGATTGCTTTCCATAAACTGGTGGTAAGGCCCTCTTGCTGAAGACACTTACATATCTTGTTGAACATAGAGAAGTTGAGTTGATGCCTAATTAGAACCTTTACCCCTACTAACTAGTTGGTGTTCATGGTGGAGGGTATTCTGCATACCACCAGAAGAAAAAAGGTAAACACCAACCCAGCTATAAACCTTTTGATCTACAGCAGCAACTGATCTGCTTGATACAGTGATGCAATAATGGCACAAAAGTTATAAAAGTAACCAACCACTATCTGATGGGATTTAAAGCCCACTCCATGATATGGAACCTATATTGCTTGGGTCGCCATGAAGCTGAGTGAGATTAGATAGACCAGGTACCTAGGGGAAATACAAATACTATTTTTTCTGCTAAAAGAATGTAGGAATAAAATGACTGCTAATGACAGTCTGCTATATCTATAGATCATTGCTTGTTAGTTTCCTCCTTCAGGAGATGGGAACTAATACAGAGACCCACAACATGGGAAACATGCAGAGTGTTAGAGATTTTTTAAATATTTAGTCCTAATGGGATGTCTTTATCCAAACCTTCCCTTCAGGACCCAGAGACTATGTAGAAGATAAGGTGGAAAGCTTTTCCATTGGGGATGGAAGACAACGGAAATGCCAGGATACAAAAGGACTAATGTACACGTGTGTTCACAGAGATTGTGGCAGTGTGCACAAGGCCTGCACAGACACAAACCAGAAGGTGGATACAAGTCCCCATCCCTGACCCAGAAGCTATCTCCAATGATAACTGCTCACAAAAATTATTATTTCTAATGGAATCTCACTAGATAAACTACAATTACAGGATGCCTCAACAGCCAACACAAAATGAACTCAACAGTATTTTTGGAAATGTTTTGTCTTATAATGCTTTGTTTGAACACTTTTTTTTTTTAAAGCTTACTTGTCTTTTGCATTTCTATTTTGGTTTCTGATTTTCTGTTTCTATATATTTTGTGTGTGGTATGTGTGTTTCTTGTGGCTTTTCCTTTTCTTCCCTTCTCTGTTTCCTCCTCTGTTTTTCTGTTTCCTTTTATTAAATTCTGGTTTGTTTTATTACTTGTCTGTTTTCTAAGGAGAGAGGGGGGTGTGGATAGGTAGGGAGTGTCTGGAAGGAGATGAGGGAGGGGAAACTGGGACCGGAATATACTCTATAAAACATTTCCAATAAAAGAAAACAAATAACACCAAAAGGCTAGCAAGGATAGAAACAAGAGAGAGCCTTATACACTGTAAATTTGCTGAGCTTCGATAGAAATCAAAATGGAAGTTTTTTCAAAAAATTTAAGATAGATCTATCATACTATAGCCATACCACACTTGAATATTTACCCCAAAGTTCCAAGTCAAATATCACAAAGATACTTACATACCAATTTTATTGTAGCGCCATTCACAAAGCTAGGTTATGAAACTAACATAGGTGTTCAGTAAAGGATAAAGAAACAGTGGTTTACATACACAATGTGAACGTTCAGCTGTAAAGAAGAACAACGTTATGCTGTCTATTGGAAAATGAATGTAATTAGAGGTAATTATTAAGTGAGTCAAGCCAATCTGAGAAAGACAAATATTGTGCTTTCACTTGTGGTTCATAGATTTTATGTAGGTAAGATAATGTATGCATATTTGATATGAAAGCCCAAGTTGGACTGTCTAGGAGAGAAAAGAGCTGACTGGGGAGTGGAGAGGGCAGGGTGTATGATGGGAATATGCTCAATGTACAGGACAGAGTCACATGAAAATATCCTGATGTAATCAAGTATCATGTGCAATGAAAATTAAAAAATAATAACAAAGAGAAAATACTAGGTACTTTGGGAAGTGATACCAAGGCCTCAAATATTGGTTACATAGGATTCTAGAGTCAACAAATTCACAAGGATGCTGTTAGCTCTTGGAAGAAAATATTAAAAATGACTCATGTCCAAACCATAATTTAAACATTATTTAAAGTTATTGGATGAGTGCTGGGATGGCAGAGGAATTCTAAAAAGTTCTGAGCAAGTGTCCTCAGCCTCATGGTGTCAGAATGAGGACAGGAAGTGGAGGATTAGACATCTTGTCATTTGAGAGAAAGACATAAAAACATTATTTATGGCTAAACACATTAAGATGCTTATTTGAAATACAAACATGAAGAAAATCAAATATAAGGAAGCATATTTTGAATAAGCTATGCTCAGGCCATCTGATGAGTTGAATCAAGGGCCACAGGAAATCTCCTTTCCCAGAGAATTGCCTCTGAAGCATTTATTTTGGCTAAACCTAAATCAGTTTAGTTGACTGGAATTGTTTATCACGTGACAAATGGAAATGATTTTCCTTTCCTGGAGTGTTAAGATGAGCCTTAAGGCAGGTTGGGGAGAGAAAACTGAGTTTTCTTACTCCTGAGCCTGGGTGAATGAAACCAAGCTCAGAGGACGAGCTTTCAATCAGATTTCAGTTGGTCAGGCCTGGAAACCACTTTTTCTTGGGCCTTGTAATTTCATATCTCTGATATTGCTGGGATGTCATGCTAATCGGGTCACAACACTGGTACCCACAATTCAGTAATATAAGGAAGTCGTTGCATATATGTATCCATATTCATAACAATACTGCAAACATTTATGCGTACAAGACATTTAGTGCTTTTCAGGTTCACCTTGAGGGGTTGAAAACATGCAACATTTGGTATTCACTTCAGAACATTTAGGATCTCAGAAGTGGAGGCACGATTTCAACAATCTCATAAAGCATTTCTAGTTAGGTGTGGTTGGATTGACGTGAGAAGATTTTGAGTTCAAGGCCAGCCACGGCTACCTAGTGAGACCTTGTCTTAAAAAACAACAACAAAAACAAGCCTTATTTTCTCAAGACACATACTGCCATAATTATGTCTATATAGTAGAGATATGCATATTTCTCAGCTACCAGAGATTTGAACAAATATGTTTCCAAGCAGAATGTTTAATATTAGTTATATGCAACAGGATTCCACAGATTGGGAAAAAGCAGCATGTTGGTTGCATATTGCATTTCATGCTTCATGTACCGTGCAGTGTTGGTGGTAGAGAGATCCATAGAAACTCATGGCTGTTAACATGTTATTCCAGCTGGAGTCAAATGCTGGGAAAGGAGGTCTCTTCTCTCCTCTAGGGGATGGATGAGAGAGTGGCCTCGGGACAGCACTGGGATGGCTGCTGTTTTTCTCCAGGTGTTTGATCTGACTGATGGCCCCTGTCTGCACTTCCTAGTCATCTGCCATTTCATTAGCTGCCAAGTTTTCAATTTCTGCCTCTTGGAAGTTACACCGCTTTGAACAAGTCCCCACAGTAATTGAATTTGCCACAGAAATAGAACACTGGAAAATTTCATTTTCTTCTTCCCTGCTTGAAGGCAAGCAAGCAGGCAGGGCACACACACATTCCTGCTGGGCTCTTCTTCTTTGCTTTCTTGGCTCTGTTTCCCTCCCTTCCCCCATGCATTCAATAATGCTCCTGCCATCCGGTTCCCAAAGCAGGTAGATGGTCACACACACACACAAAAAGGCCTGCTTTCCAATCATCTCAGAGTGCATCAGGCTGTCACTTTGTAATTTTCTTCTAAATGCCTTCCACAAATAATGGTTTTCAAAATGAGCATTAACAGGCTTGATTACATGAAATTGTCCTTTTAATTTACACCAGGATTCTATTGATCACACAAGTGCAGATTAAAGTGTTCAATGAAGCCCGTGATGAGGTATTAACCAGCTAAGGGTCCTCCAGGGGCCGCCAGGGAGGCCAGGAATATGCTAGGAGTGTACAGTTATTTCCCCATAATGAAGTGGCACTATGCGAAGGCATGAATCGCTGGCAGGAAGAATAGATCCGAGATGATGAGCTCTTCAAAGTCATTTCTCCCTCACTCATTCAGCCTCATGCCCAGATCCTCTTGCGGTTCTTCTGCATTACTTGTCATGAAATGCCAGGATTTACTTAGCCAGCTGATGCAATTTTTATGACCTTATTGCTTTTTCACCATGGTAATAGTTTTGAATCAATTTATCAATCCAGCGGTGCCATCAGACATATTGCCCTGAAGATCAAGTCCAGGTCATTCCATCAATTCACTGCGGTTTACGAAGATAGAGAAAAAAGCCAGGCCGTGAAGGCTATCAACTTCAAATGGCTTAGTAAACATGCCTCGCCTGCGTTAACTGCTTCACTTCTGACTCTGGACCTTTGTACTTCTAGGTAGGACCACCCAAATCATCCTGATGGATGCTGGGCTTCAGAAGACCCCAGGAAAGCAAAAAGGCACCTCTCAGAAGTTCCTGGGCAGTGGCTGGCAAAGATCTTGGAACCGTGGCTTGGTTCAGCACACAAAGTTGTTAGTGACATGCTACCCAAATTTCAAGGCATTTGTCTTACCAACTGAACAAGTTGGGGAATAGGTGTGAGAGGATCTTCCTTTGTAATAGATTTTGCAGCAGGCTTGGGAATCACGATCCAATCCATCTTCCCTCTACAGGAGATGCTGGCCAGTAGTAATGGTTTCAAAAGATGAAAAAGCTGTAAGTCATTTTTCATGGGATGAGGTGTCACAAGGGGCAGGACACAAAGAAAGGATAGCACACTTGTTGGAAGAAATGATCTCTTAGGAAGAGAATGAACATTTCCTGCCCAAGGGAGGTAGGGAAGGGGGGCAAGAGGTGACCCTTTGGCCACTGAGTTAGATTGCTGCTGTTTGCACAGATACAACACTAGGTGTCCCCTAGGAATTCAGTTTTGTTATTATTTCAGAGAAACTGTCTTGTTTGTATATTCCCTGTATGCACATAATATGTCAAAATTTGAAATCTTACACCCAGAATTCTGGGTATAAATTATTTGCCAAAGATATTGATGGTGAATTTTTACATTATTTAAAATGTATTGTTTTTGAGGCTTTAATAGAGATTAAATGAATGCTACCAGCCTTGTGCTTTGCTGGGAGGCCACTGTACTCAGAATTTAAAATGGGATTTGTCAGATCCCAAGCTTATGTCGATTCTATAAAAATTTAATGATCTGCTTCCAGGTCTAGCAGCATTTAGGATTTATTTACAGTCTTTATTATAAAATTTGTCCAAAATATATACATTCCCCAAAGACATCTGAGCTCAGCAGTAGAAATATAAATGTACCAAAGTGAAATATAGCAAATGATAAAAATCTCTTTGCTAGGCATGTTTCCTCCCCCTCCCACTCCCATTTTACTCCTCTCTTCAGCAAATACTAAAGGAGGTGAGCAAGACCTTTCTGTTTCCATGGAACATGCTAGTGGAGCCTGTTGCCAAGGATGCATATCGATTGTGCTGTCCTTGTCCCATTCTTCTCAATATTTAGCAAAGTGAGAGCAGGAAACCGAACAAGAAGCCAGGAACCATGACGTCAGGGCTCGTGTAGGAGGAGTGCTGGTGATGACGTCAGGGCTCATGTGGGAGGAGTGCTGGTGATGACGTCAGGGCTCGTGTGGGAGGAGGCTGGTGATGACGTCAGGGCTCGTGTAGGAGGAGTGCTGGTGATGACGTCAGGGCTCGTGTGGGAGGAGGCTGGTGATGATGTCAGGGCTCGTGTGGGAGGAGGCTGGTGATGATGTCAGGGCTCGTGTGGGATGAGTGAGTGATGGTGATCATCTGAGACAGTTCTTTCCTTGTGCAGAGGAGAAGATTCATTCCCAGAAGTTCAGAGATGCTTGGTTTTCTGTTTCCTTCTAATTACAAAACCCAAATAAATATTCTACGCCCTCAGCCTTTGTAACTGAATGTCTTGTCAAAATTCTCCGATGGTCTGGAGGGACAGCTCAGTAGTTTAGAGTGCTCCATGCAGCTATCAGTAGTTCCCTGCTGTGTCTTTCCTAGTCTGACAGGGCAAAGGTTTCTATGGGCCTTCCTTTCAATTGCTCTTATACTCAACAGCATAATGTGGCAGGTACAGGATGTTAGTTAGCATCAGAACAGAGCTGCTCCACAGCTCACACTGTTTTATAGAGAGTGAATCTAGAGGCCAAGTGACCTGGCTGTGCTGTGTGTCAATGATGCTGAGCCCATGTAGAACTAGAATCCAGATATCTTGACCCCACTATCACTTGGTTCTTTCAGCAGTGCCATGCTGGAAGAATGAAGGTGCCCACTATTGATCAATAGGATCTAACCATCTTTGAATGACTTGGGAACCTTGACAAATCATAAGAGATCCTGGGTAAGGGAGAATGTGTGAGAGTTTAAGTTTTAGATCAGTGATCACTTTCCCTTTTTGGGGCTTCTCTAAATCTTCCATAGTGGAAACATGGAACATTAGCAGCCACAAAGCCCCCAGAAACAGAAAATATGTCATACTCAATCCAACTTTCCTGACTATGGCCCTCCAGCTGTGGGAGCCTAAATCTGCCACACTATTTCAAACTTCAGCCTGATCAAATCTGGGACAATCTCTCCAGAAGAATAAATCACATCATTCCAGCTTCTCACAAAAGGTAAAGCCTAGAAGATCCTAGCCTTTTCCTACTATTGGGTTCCTCTCTTGGATATAGCAAAGTTGGAATTTTCAGTTTAACCAAAGAAATAAGCCTGTTTCACCTCAATTTTCCTGAACTTCTCAGCAGTTGCCAGCAAGATAATTTCACCCAGGATCTCTCACTGTACCCTGCCTAGGTGCCCATTCCATCTAATGGATGAGGGAAGAGGAAAGAGAATGCCTAGGTCGCCCTGTGAGCTTGCTGTTGGTGAGTAAGAACTTTCCTTGGGACAATCTGTCAGTCTGTGGCCACCAGGTATTAGGTTTTTATTTCATTCAGTGTTTTAAAGCCACTTTCTTAGTCTTGGTTTTGGCTATGCTGCGGTCCCCTGAGGGAAAGCATTGCTGCCTTTTCTGGAGTTTCTTAATGAGGAAATCAGAGCCTCCAGGCTTTAAGCATCAGCCTCAATCCGGTCTTTGTTGCAAAAGTGATCTCAGGTGGAATGCCCTCTTTTTCTGTGTCTCATTTTTCTTCTCCTCTGTGGGGCTCTCTTGGTTTTACATAAGGGACAGGCTGTGCCAGGATTGTGGAGTGTCAGGAGCTGGAAAGTCAACTGGAAATGAAAGCGTAGAGGGGGGAATTGAAAGAGAGACCATCTGTCCAGTTGTTTCAATGGATATCAGTCCAATCCTATGGCGTTTTAAATTTTTGTCATGGTCTCATGTAGCTCACTGTATTAGCTACCTTTATCATTGTCATTACAAAATACCTGAGAAAAGTGACCTAAGGGAGGGTTATTTCTGCTCATAGTCTGAGGTTACAGTACATCATGGCAGGAAAACCTTGATGGCAGGAGAATGCGGTCATAGCATCTGTGGTCAGGAATATGTCCAGCCAAGAAGCAGAGAATGCCGGTGTTCGACTTGATTTCTCTTTTTCGCTCAGTCCAGGATCCAGTCCCATGGAATGGTGCTAGTCATACTTGCAAAGAATGTTCTTGCTTCAGTTAACCCAATCTAGAAACCCTATTATAGATAGACCTAGAGGGTTGTGTTTTATGTAATTCCAGACTTTTTCAAGTTGGCAATCAACATTCACCATCATAGTCATATTGGTGCTGAGTTTCCAAATGGCTAAGGATGACCTTCACTCCTAATCCTCATCCTCTACCTCATGAGTGATGAGATTAAAGATGTGTGCATCAGGTCTTTCTATTCATTTATGACCTGTTTGGTCCCATTGTGGTTGGGATGGGGAACCTCCTCTATAAATGCAGATATAAGCACAGGCCACTTCTAATCCTAGTTGGAAACATACCCAATTTCTCCACATTGGGACCATATCTTCTTCCCTTCTTGACAACTAGCAGAAAGAATTTCTTCCTTCTTTCCCTCTCTGAGTTTCTTAGCTTCTCAACATCATGCATGCCAGTTGTGAGGACATAGAATGATGTGTCCAGTGACTGTGACCAGCACTGAGCACACACTCTGGGCATGGAGGCCAGGCCAAGGTGAGTGCAGGCTGAGGTGGTTGGGGAGGACCTTTTGGAGGAGGTGGAAGTCAGCTGGTTCCTGTAGCACTGAAGAAGGAATGGCAGGACTCTGCTGTCTGGGTCCCTGGCCTGTGACAGAGCATTCCTGCAGAAACAGCATGGGGAGGTACTTAAGGTCACTTGGGGAGATGTCCTGTTTGTCTGGAGGTGGAAAAGCCATTACTAAAAGATTCAAAAGAATGGTTATCAAACTGTTCAGTAAACATCCAACATTAAATGAATTCTGAAAAGATTAATTTTCAGATCTATTTAACTGTTAAAAATCCTGGAAGAATTACATCTTAAATTTGGTATTTGCCATATACATATATACACATACAGCAGGTATGACCTGGTGTTCTTCTGTTTGGCCAATTTTATTTAAATCTAGACTAAAATTGACAGTGTTTCATTTGTATTCTATGATGACTTAAAAAGCTAATATAAAAATTGATGCCTATTAGAATGTCTTATAAACTAGGACTTCACCCCCACCCCAATAAAGTGGAATAGATAAATTTGGATGCTGAATTTCATGACGCCATAGCTGTCTCTTGACTTCAATTTAAAGTTTTTGTAAAATTTTCTCCTTTATCTACTTAGAATTTTCTATTTTATTAAGTGTGTTTGGGTAGGAGCCATCTATTAAAGAGCAAAATGAAGCCACATTGCTACAAAGTGCTGAAAGCTGCAGTTCACTGTTATCTCATCTACTCAGTTTTAAAGAATGGAGTCAGGGATATTTTAATGTACAGGGTATTTTAAGGACCTATTTGGGTAGAGCTTTTAAACAGTAAAATTATACATGATAGCTGGAAAGTTTTGTTACTTTGCAAAGGAACAAAGGGCAAAAGAATGAAAAGTGTGGAATATATGTTGACAATTAGCTAATTAACATACAAGGGATATCAGGTACGGACAAAATCATGGTGGTGATTATAAAGAGGTGGAGGTAAGAATTATTTATAAACTGTAGCTGGCAATTTGTGGTGTTAACAGGAATTTCAAGAGATTAAAGAAGAAAGGACAGGAAGGAGGAGATGCTCAGATGTTTTTAAAAAATTAGGAACAGGAAGAAAGTATTGGAAACAAGGCAACAGGCTTAGTTTCATGTTAATCAATGTTCTGTTACTGTAACAGTGGATTGGAAACCAGAAACTTACAAAGAAAGTAAGTTTGCTTAGAGTTTCGGATATGGAGTGTCCAGATCAGGTGACCTCATTTGCTTTGTCTCCATGACGACCTCATTGGCTGACAGCCGGATGGTGGAAGCAAATTCAAGGCCAGTCAGGCTTAGTGGTGAAAACATAACCCCAGGAATGTGGATGAGGGAGGTAAGAAGGCTGCAGCCTTTGCCCAGGCTAGAGTGAGGATAACTCGGCCAAGGCAAACAGGCAAACAAGTGAAAACCTGAAATTCAGTAAATGGCTGGAGAGATAATTCAGAGGGACAGCATTGCAAGCCCCTTTATGATTACTCGGTTCCCTCCATGGAAAGAGAACAGAGACAGACACACACAGAGAGACAGACAGACCCTGACAGAGACAGAGACAGACAGAGAGACCACACACACACACACACACACACACACACACACACACGCACACACGGTATGAAGAGAGTCTGTGACAAGAAAGGAAAAAACAGAACAGCAAAGGCCAACCTTGCTCTTATTTCTCAGTCACCTCTGTTTTTCTTTTTGTTTTTAAGTATCATTCTAATTTTTTTTTTTAGTAGCCTACTCTTGTGCAAAATACCAAAATGGGTCAATTTGATTCCAACACAAATCTCTTCTGACAGCCCAGCCACTCCCTACCTCCTGCAGACTCTATTACACTGCCATACCTGGGACCAACGCATCCAAATGACACACTGGTGGACATGCTGGAGCTATATCCAGCTCAGACAGAGTTTAACAAGTGTTAGTACCAAAAGTGGCTGCTTAAGAAATGTATCTAATTGGTGCTATGTGCCCCACAGGTACAGACATACGACAAAGCTCCAGAGTGTGAACATGGAAGCGGTGATGGCAGAGGCGACCGAGGTGGAAGGCACTGTCACTGGGAGGACACTAGACAAGAAACAGAAGAGCAACAGATGACTGTGAGTCAGAGAAGACGGAGGGCAGGAACAATATGGCACAGAGCAAACTGAGTCAGAGCTTCCTTTGACGTCCCCATAGGCACTGTAGGCCCGTGTTTCTGACCATGGATGGAATGACATCACTGTTCAGCACTCATCAGTGCCTCTGTTCTTTCTCTGCACAGGTGGAACCACTGTTGTCAACTTTGATCTTCTTCGGCTTCCTAGGCTGTGAAAGCAATCTTGAGAAGACCGATTTATGTGAGGATAGATAGCTGAGCTCTAAATGTTTCTTGTACAAAAAGCAGGTAGTTCACACCTTGAAGCCAGCTCCAAGGTTTGCTTGGAGCATGGTTCCCTCCACTTTCCACACTTCCAGCTCACACCAACTCACACCCTACATTAGTAAGCATAGTGTGGCAAGCCTAGCTCTAACCTTAGCTCCCCTTAGGGGGGTATCAGGTCAGCATCATCGGTTCTTCATTTCTTATGTCCTAGAATAAAGCATCTCTATAGATCTAATGCTTTTGGCTTCCATGCTTTAAATCTGTGCAAGTAGTCAGTACAGGATAAGATGTGTATTAGATTCTGGTTTTGCCATTGTGATAAGACACACAAAAATGCAGCTTATGGCAGGTCAGCATATGAGAAGGTCTAGTTCATCATGGTAGAGAAGGCATGATAATGGCCATGCTGTCACAGCAGGTGGGGGATGGGGCCTCATAACATTTGGGTGGGAAGCAGAGAGCTCTTCTGGAGTCAAGCTGAACTATAATCCTAGGGCTCCCTTCCTCCTGACCCACACCCACCTATGTCTCACATCCTAAAGATTCCACATCCTCCCCACACAGTGAAACTAGCTGTGGGAAGCAAGTATTCACACACAAGCCTGTGGGGGAACATTTGTCACTGAAACTACAGCAGGATGAATAGTCAGCTCTTTAAACCATATACATCCCATAATACTGTCAAAGGAATGGAGGGCTGGTAAGAGAAATATAGAAGAAAAACAAACAAACAAACAAACCAGGATAGAAAACAGACTTGAAAAAGGTTGAAGATTCTAATATCTTCTGACTGGAGACTCAGCAGATCTTGCCAATTGTCCTGAGTACTGTCCTCTTTAAAACATTTCAGAACAGCACAATGCCTACTCTGAGTGCTTACAACTCAGCACCAGACTTCTAAAATAGATGTCTGAAGATGGACAAGATGGGCATGCATGCAAACCAGAGCATTGTCACAGGGCTCAAGCCATAGCGTCTATGTAGCTCTTATAAACACACTATTTATAGAAAGAAACCTCAGAGTTGGGGGCATGTTAGAAGATCTGGAAATAGCACATTGAGTGACATATGTTGGCCATAGTTCTTCTTCTGAGTTGGTGGAGGCTTTGTTCTAGTTGCAGAGACTAGCACGTGAGATGTTGAAGTCTCTCATGTACAATGACAGTGAGTCTGCATTTCACCTATGCACATCACCACAAATTCCTCTTCTCTAAATTGCTTATACTATGAAGAGCAATGCAAATTTTTTATAAATTGTTGGCATACTATGTTGTTTTATGATAATGACAAGGAAAATATATTTTGTTTGAACAGTTTCTTTCTTGTATGCAGTGTCTTGTGACGACATCCCTGCTGCTTGGTCTGATTCTTATCTCACCCCCCTGAACCCCAACCTCCTCTTGTTTGCTTTCCCTTCCCCTCTCATGTCTCTCATATAAGTTTGTTTGTTTGATGTAGGTCTTGTGCAGACAATTTTGTTTTAAAAAAGTAATTTCAAGTTCCAGTCAGTTGAGTCTGCAGATGTGGATACAGAGGCTGACTGTACTTACCATGTGTTAGATATCATGATTACTTTGCATGGAAGTGGTTTTGTGGGCTCATTACCATTTCCATCTTTTATGGTAGGAAGCTGAAAACCTACAGTGTTAGCTAACATGTTTACAGGAAGACACAATAAGTAGATAAGAAGTGGGGCTCACACTGCTTTGGTTTCTAAGCCCATAACTTCAGCTCTTCTGCTTAGAAAGCTCTAGAGAGAGTTAGCAAAACACAAATGCCTGTATTGAAATTAGGTTTTAAGGACCTAATTTCAACCAGCCTGGAGGCTCTGGCTTACCCATTTGCAGAAAGTAAACTTTTTCTTGGATCCATCCCTTTTTACTGTGGTGAGTACAGAAGCAATAGATTTTCCAGTCACGACGTTGGCAGTTTGGCTGGAGGACGTGAATGGTCCTTCCTGGACTACAAGCTTAACAGCTGTTCACGTTTACACAGTAGGTTACAATTTATATTTAAAAAATCATGGGTCATAAAGAAAGAATACAGACAATGACAACTGCACGAAATGGATAATTGTATTCATGAAAAATGAACTGGCAAGTGATACGTTATTTTTTTTTAAAGCAAAGCATGTTGCTGCATTAAAAATGGTATCTTTAATTAATTATGCCTAGCCTTAAAAAGAGTAAGGTCACTCATACCAAAAACTGTTGAATAAAGCAGAAATGTGTGAACGATGTACTCTCTGGTGTTATTCATAATGAAGAGGGTCATCTACTGGTCAATACACCACCATTATTTCTCAGTTAAAGGTATTATAGTTGAAACTAGACAATAGTTTCTCACAACCTAATACAATTGTCACATTTAATATACTTTATTGGAGAGAAAGTGTCCAATCATAAAGCAGGGTTGTTTTAAGAGAGCTGAAACATTGCTTCAACAAGGAATTTTTAACTGTACCCAATTGGCCACCCACTGAAACTACCACTGCTTGTTGATTTTACGTAGAAACACACTGGAATGTATGTCTTGCTTTAGTTGATGTAAGACTTTCCTAGACATTCCAGATCTAACAAACACCCCATTTGTCAGATGAGGAAATTAAGGTGCCTAAGGACAGAACAGGTAAACAAGATTTAAGTTTAGGTTATCAACTTAGGTTCTCTGCCATTAAATCCTTAATTCCCCTATAGCAGTTTCTTTCTAGAAACATGTGTGAACCCTTTTCTAATGACTTATATAAACAGGCACATTGTGTAAGTTACAGCTGGATATAAGTTTCAGGTAGAGAAGAAGTAACCTTACTCTCAGCTCTCTTTGGAGTTAAGAAAGGTTAGTGATGTCCACTAAGGCTAAGAATCCATATGCCTGTGAACTGATACTAGTAAAATAATTTTTAAGTTTAGAAGAGAGAATGAATACCGAGTGCATGTAGCAAGAAGACACGTGGACTTCTGGAAGCTTCTATGGTGGCTGGAGCCTGCATGTATACTGGGCTGTGTGCTTTACAAGGAATGTAGTGTACCTTGAGTAAGGTGGCTCTGGGAACATTTGATGAACATCAGAGATCATTTCTGGTAAATCCATTGTTTCTTTTTTGTTCAGACTTTAAAAATGTCTTGGATGCCCCAGGCTTCATCTAGTACTCCTCATAGGTAGCTGCCTTGGCCTTGTTGCTAATCGTTTGCACTTTGGAGAAGTATTAGATTTGGCAGAGAATTCTTGTTATTGTTCTTCTCAAAATAAAACTGGTTAGCCAAGAAGTATGCATGCTTTTTGCAGGCTTGGGATTTTTCTAGGACACAGATAACATTTTGTCCTTAAGGAGATGAGACAGAAGAAGACAAAACTAACATAGGAATTTATCAGATGAAACTCAAGTAATGTGTTAGACACTGAGTTCAATATCCTAAGAGTACAGGAAGAGAGACAATATCTAAACCAGCATGAGAGTGTGGGGAGAGGCTGTGGACAGCATTCTCGTAATCATACAGACCACTACTTCTTTCTCTGCACTTAATAAACCTGTTGTGCAGACAAACAGAGTAGCTAAGCTCTGCCATGGCAGAGGTGGAGGAGGAACAGAATTCTTTGAAAATAAGAGCAAAAGTCTGCAACCTGGAATAAATACTATGCCTGAGCAGGGCAGTAAAAAGCAGGCTTGGAAGATGCCTTTGGGAAGAGTGAAGACTGAGAGCAATCAGGTCAGAAGCCATCCTGAATCCCACAGGGGAAACTTGTCAGAGTTGACGAGAGATGCGTCACATGTCTTGTTGGTGAGTGGACAGAGTTGAAGGAATGAGCCTGGCAGGGTCTTGATAATATCCATATAGGATTGGGGATGGAGGTTCTGTTGACTTGCATGATTGTCTATAGGCATGATGAAAGTCAGTGATAGGGCTGTCTCAAGAATCCCAGCACAAGATCCCAGGAGTCTAGTCATTGGGAGGGAGTGGGGACCAGAGCCAAAGGGATGTGCTAGAGGCAAGGAGGAGAGCACAGCGAAGGATCAGAGAACAGAGATGGAAGATGTAGAAATCAGTGTCTAGATTCTTGGAGGATGGGGCCATAATTGATGTAGAAAGCATTTCTATGTCAAGTTTTAAAAGGTGTGTAATGCCAATTTTCTGAAAATACCTTCTAGAACATTCTAGTCATTTTATGTTTATTGAGCACTCAACATAATGAGAACTTTAAAATCTCTCCCACTCCCATTTCTCTTTTGAAACTTAATGAAAAACAGAAAATCAAAGACTTCTTCATATTCTTCATAATGCCTAGTGCTCAACATAGAACCTGGCACATGATAAGCATTTAATTAATGAATAACTGTGAGTGAATGATTGAGATAGGAAAGGCTAGTAGTTGGGTAATAGACAAGAGATTTCTATAGAAAAGTGGTTCCTAACCTTCCTAACACTGTGACCATTTAATATAGTTCCTCATGATGTGGTGACTCCTAACCATAAAATTATTTTCATTGCTACTTCATAACTGTGATTTTGCTACTGTTATGAGTGTAATGTAAATATCTAAAGGCAGGTATTTGATATGTGACCTGCAAAGGGGTCATGACCCACCCACTCACTCCCCAGATTCCTCCTACTCCACCTCCCATTCACTCCTCAGAGAGGGTAAGGCCTCCCATGGGGAGTCAACAAAATCTAGCACATCAAGTCAGATGCAGTGATTTGAATTTTATCTCCATTATCCAGCATCCTACATAGCCTCTGTAACCCCCAATGCTACACCTTTGATAACTCGATATACATACCACAATCAGACGTGTACCATTCGCTACTGATGAAAATATTTACTCTGACATTGCATAGCCTGTCTTTAAGGAGTGCTTTTGAATAATTTAATGGATAAACATAGACATCAGAGGTCTTCCTCTAGCTGACTATATTGAATTTATCAATACTCTCATGGTACTGTAGCTTCAGCAGGATCAAGCAGTATTCCTCCACAGACAGAATGAAATGCTTTATTCAGCACAGGAGCTCCACCAGAATCATCTTTCTGCAGCCAATCATCTAAGAAAAATTGGTGTCAAGAGACAGAAAAAAAAATGTAGTGTGAGAAGCTACAAATTGTAAGGGAGAGCCATGTTAGATTCTCTGAATAGGGCTGTAGAGATGACCAAGTATTAAGAACACTGGCTGCTCTTACAGAGGATTGAGGTTCAGTTCCCAGCAGCCACATAGTGTCCCACAGCCTCTGTATCCCCAAACTTCTTCTGTCCTCCATGGTGATAAGAATGCATGTGGCTCGCAGATATAAATGCAGGCTAAATGACCCCCCCCATAAAATGAAAATAAATCTTCAAAAAAATTTGCTGATGAAACCCAACCCTTATTAGTAACTTTAAGGGTGAATTACAAATAAGAATGTCATAATTCTGATGTAAGGCCAGAATTTTTTTTTTTTATAGTTTCTTTTTTTTTTCCTTTTTTTTTCTTCCTTCTTTATTTTGTATTTATCAAAAAAAACACAGTAAAAAGAATTTAAAATGTGGAAGAGTTAACAATAACTATACAGAGGATAAGAATGATAAGCATGGCTTATCAAGGGAAGAAATACAAATTGCTACACCTATATTTTCTTTGTGTTCATCTTTCCCTCTGAATTTTTTTTTTCATCCCTGT